>WSZQ02075566.1:0-19987 GCA_019419845.2 Weissflogia rhopalogaster
CAAAGAAGTCGGCTGCGAGCAGTAGAGATGAAATATCGTAGACGAAGTTACGGGATCACGAAAATGGGCAAAACAGAAACGTAATAATTCAGAGTACATCGAAGAAAGACAATGATGTCGCGGCAATTAGCCAAGAGGTCCGGACTTCCAAATAAAGTCGTTATCGCTGGATTCTTGTTATCGTGACGTCATGCGCCATTATGAGATAAGTCATTGGTATGAAGCGTCAGGTTTAGAATTAAGAAATAATGTCAGTTGTTACATGAATCCCATACTGTCCATTTCGTGATTCATGCCTGCACTCCGCTGTCTTACAAACGGCGAAACAGTTGTCACCGATCGCGTTGTGCTCACAGAAAATAGCATCAGCTATTTTTCTGCTACGGGACTAACACACTCAATCTCATAGATTTGCCGTAAACACAATAGTTCGGATTTATAAGAATTCAAACAATTATTCAGTCAGTATATACAGGGTGAGTTTTAAACGTAAAAACTTCAAATAACTCGAGAAATAAGCCATCTACGAAAAAATTATAGGTAATCAAAAAGTATCCATTCGATGGGGCATTAATGCGGATTAACGCGGTCTCGAAAAACACGGGTATGTATATCGTAGATATCGATGCGATCAAAACATTTGATCACGATAATCAAAAAAGAGGTTTTTAAAGACTGCGTAAATCGAGGGATACTTGAACATGCACTGAAATCGACGGGCATCATTTTGAGCATTTACTGCAATCATTAACAGGTAAATCTGAGGTAATAAACAGTGTACGACGCTAAGAAAAAAATTTGCGCGATCTTTACATTGGAAAATAAATTCATAAATTTGATGTTTATCGCTTACCAATCCAAATCCGAATCTGTATTAAAAAATAGAAGTACCCGTTTAAAATTTCAAAGTTACCCCGCACAACATCCATTGGGGCAACCCTACCCCCAATGGATGTTGGTAATGGGTGTGAGTATACCACGATCATTTTCCCCCATCGAATGGTTACTTTCTGATTACCAATAATTTTTGGTGGAGGGCTTATTTCTCAAGATATTTGAAGTTTTCACGTTAAAAAACTCACCACAGATTGGTGTAGCAATCAGTTTTTTGTCAGATCTACGGATGATGGTGCGGCTGTTATTTTAGTGGTGATTTGTCATCATATGTGGTACCACTTCGGATTAAAACAACGAGGAATATAAATCTCAAAGAATTAGCAACATGTCAAGTAAACAACGTGATCGCAAATCACTTGGAATATTATTCAATCCTTGCTGAAGAAGGAGGCCAAGAACAGCCATAAAATTGGGACATGCTGGAAAACTGCTTAACCTATTTTCTATCCACAATACTAAATAAATCGCTATATAAGTTAGAATAACTGTTAACCATAAACTGAAATCCAACTGAATGAATTATAACCAAGGAATGCTTTCTGAAAAACAACAAAATGTATATTTGTTTCTGAACTGAATCTCAATTCGTACTCTGGTTGGTACACAAGCAGCGTATAAATATATCAACAATAAATAATCAACAAATTAGAAATATTTATTTGAGACCTATATACGATTAACCTAAGTCAGTGGTGATTTCCAATGCATATCGATAAACCAGAGCGATACCCATATTCGTCGATTTTGCAAATTCTATCAGTAAATCCACATTCTTACCATGCATTTCACCTGCAATCAAAATTAATACGTTACTTGGTTTCATGAAGTTTTTGAGCGTTTTTAATGTATCATTTTGTAGGGTTCCGCTGTGAAGTTAGTAAAAATTCCAAAAAAAAACTTTTAGTTTAATATTAATACTATTTTAATGCTTTTTAGTAGAGACAGAAGAAAAAAAACCGAGAGAACCCCTTTTCTTTTACATATGATGTATATGTGACCCGAATTAATATATATTTCGCGAGTCTCATATTTTTCACTCGGTGCATGTGCCCTTAAAGATGATTAAACGTAACAATTTGCAAAGCATCAAGCCATAAAATGCATCAGCCACAAGATGTTCCAACAAGGAAGATTGTAAATTCAGACAGGAGTATTCTGATAAAGAGATAATGTATTAAGTTTGTTATCAAAATAAACAGTTCATTAAGGTGCTGTCAAATTCAATAGAATAGCTATTTATTTGCAAACTTAATCCACATACAAACAACATATGTGTAGGTGAAGACGCACTCTTGATTTTTTTGTTTTTTTACTAACATCACAGCGGTTGTATATGGGATAGAACTATACAAAACTTTGATTGGATTGAAGATGAACATAATAAAAACGAAAGTAATGACAATATTTGAAACGGACGCAGGAGAGAAAATTAAAATAGGTAGCACAAAATTGTGCAGGTAAAATATAATAAGTATGTGAGGTTGTTGGTGCCACAATAAAAGAGACCGTGTGTTGCCGTTTTTCGCCGGCATGAAGCGCCATTTATGTACGAAGGCGAAATAGACACAAATTCATGGATAACTATGGAATAATTACATCGCGTCCGGCTTTGGAAACATTTGCGAAAAACAATTCATCAACAAATAGAATGATTTCGTATATATGCCGGCGATCTCCAGTGAATATTCTCCCTTCACTCTCTACTCTCTCTAATCTCTGATTACAACGTTCTTTCTTTTTAACCTTATTTTTCAATTAACGACGAATACAATTAATATAAAGCAGATAAGTACTCCTTATGGAGGATTCACCATTGTAAACGTACAAAGCCACACAAGCTTCCTAGTACTCGAATTTGAATTCCTCACCGTGGATGAATGACAGGCTCGCTGATGACGGCTGCTGGCGACGGACTGGCTGATGAGGAACTCGCTGGTGATAGACTTGTTGCTGTTCCTAGTTCTTGAGAATTATAATACGGAGAACCTATATTCGCAAAACACTTGAGGACAATGATGATATTTTAAATTTAGGAAAAGAAAAGTTTACACTCATCAATTGGGTTCTGGATGGTGTTGGATGCAGTAGAAAGGCTTTGCGTGTCTAGCTGATATGATATAAGTTTTACCCGATGATTCAAACTAACTTTCAAATATATGCATATGAAATTAACGTAGATAATTAAAAAATAATGAATAGCATCAGAACTGTAATCAAATTTATGCAATGTTTGTAGAAAATACATATATGTTTTTTCTCATTTATTTTTCTAAACATGCATTATAATCTTCCACACGTCAACTTGAGGAAAAATTGGAGGCTTTGTTCGCTAGTACAAGTGGAGGCATTAATTTTTACAAGCCTAGCGATTTTGGTATGAAAGAGCCCTTAAACGAATGTACGAGATCACGAAGATGAACCAAATCAAAAGCACGATAATTAGACAAGAACTTCAAATAAAGAGCATAGACGAGTACATCGAAGAAAGAGTGGAGGGAGCATTTGCAGCAAATACTCAGGGACAGGCAAACAAAGAGAATGTGGGTGGCCAGAATGCAAGGAAAGTAGGCCCAGAAGAACATGGGTCAAAGTGATAGACAGAATGCAACAACTCAGTAGGAGAACAACAGGAACAGCAAAAGAAATAGCCATTTTTTATAACTTTGTCGCCTAATATAGTGTAAAAATATAAGTTTTTAATATTTAGTAATGCGGTTCTGTAATAAGTGCAGATAAAAGAAAGAATGCAGTGGAAAATGTATATCAAATGCAATCAACCCATTGTTGAATATTTTAAAACTCCACGATGTCGTTTTCTGCGTTCGTTGGAATATAACTCTTCAATAGAATTCACGAATTTGCCTGCAAGAATATCCCATCTGGCTAATACACTATATGAATTTAATTTCCAGTGATCTGCAGCACGAACTTCAAAAACATCCTTATTTCTGGAAATGAAAATGGACTGCACTGCATATGGACGATACGACTGATAATAGTCATTGAAATAATCGTAATCATAATTTTCAATGTAAACAAGATTTACATGTACGATTATTTCTTTAAATGTAAACTCACTGTTTTCGGTGAGACATTCTATTATATAATATTGATCATAATGTTGAAAATGGTTAAATAAAATATAATTATCACATCCTGGTATAAAAACATTTGGGTTTATATAAAATGAAATTGTTCAAGGAAGTTAAGAAAAAGTCATAAAGTGGTGAGATATAAAATAGTATCACACATTTAGCATTGTAGAAATGGGTAATTAAGATTACTTGAATCATGTGCTGTAAGGATTTTATTATAGTTATATTGAACGGATTGACGAGCATTATAATCAATTTCCGATGAAAATTTCCAAATATAGAATGCCCTTATTTATAGTAATTATTTTAGTTATTCGATTTTGGTCGAAAAATGTTAAGCATATTATTTAAACAAGTGACCGACTAAATTATTCGAGCGTAGAAAGAGGTATGACGTTAATTAATTGTTTTTAAAAAATATTGCTTCGTATGAACGTACTTGGTCAACGTATGTAATTGCCATGCTCAATTAAGGTGACCATTGTTTTATGACTAGTTGATACCTACAGCTTATGTTGATCGCTTATCGTATTTAATTAAACACATAGCATTAATAGTAATAAAAGAATCTGCGTAATATGGTGGAAAAGTGGGATAAGGACATTTTTGACCTCAAAAAGGAACTAGTCAGAGTGGGAGAGTGCTTACAGAATAAAGAGGAAAAGAGAAAGAAAGAGAAGAGAAATACCAGGAAGGTGACGGAAGATTGGGAAAATGCCAGGAAAGAAATGAGAGAGAAAATGAAAGTGTTAGATGAAGTAAGAGGAGGGCCGGAGGAAGTTAAAAAGGCGGAAGGCACATATGTGAAAGGGAAGGAGAGAGAAAGCAGAAGGGAGAGTGAGAAATCGTTATGAGGAAAATGGGTAAAATGGAAAAGAAGGAAGATGTAAGGAAAAAGGAGAAACGGCGTAAGAATGTTGTGCTAAGAGGAAATTGAAGGAGTTGGGAAGAAGATGGGGTAGATGTTCGGCCGAAAGTGGAGCTTGGAGCAGAAGAAACTGCTGCTTTGAAGTCCACGATTATTGCCTTCAAATGTGTGCTATGCTCCGCCAATGAAGACATCATCTTCCGTTTGTTTGTTTTCCTCTAACAAGAATGTTCATACTTAAGAAATATCCGTTTTGTCGAAGATCGTTATAACCGAATTCTACTGTATAGGTTAAGATAGTATACAGTATAGGTTAATATAGTAGACATTGTTTACGACTATACAATTGTGATATGAGACGCAGGAGAGTGCTACAAGCATAAGAATAAACAATGATACCCATTATATAGGTTGCTTGCTTAGAACATCGGCATATACCAGTACTGTTATGATCAGCCGTAGGTTACGTATATCATGACTTAATCAAAATCATTAAAATACTGTGTACATTATATAACAGGAGCAGAAAGAAATAGGTTATGGTAGAGATCGTTACAGTTGTTTATTAACGACTCATCATAAAAATGGTTTCTCTAGTACGATATAAGTTATATTAGCGGTCTAGATTTTAGTTGCAGCTAGATCATTGCCATCGCTACCATGTTTAATAAATCCTGATATACACGGAATCAGAAGCGTATCGGTTTTTGTGACTTATGTAATGTAAATTGATCTTACTGTGAAACATTGGCGGAGGAGCCTGGCACAGCGCTAGTCGACAGGACAGATCGGGTAACCCTAGCGTGGGGGTGACTAGTGGATGTTGCTGGAAGTGGTGTGAGTGATGCCTCGAGGTGGTTGGTGTGTTAAAGTCGGTTGTAGATGGTCGTGGATGTAGTCGCCAAGCCGTAGTGGTCACTGTCGCGTGACCGAGTTGCACGCGACATCAGCTCCTAGCGGACGAGATGTTGTTTGCCCGGAGCCTTTTAGTTTAAGCAGGATCGCGAAACTACCCGTTCCTGAAATTGTATAGAGAAAGATGTAGAGCAGAAGTAATCACGGCCAAGACCAATAACGTACCAATTTTATTCTTAAAAACAATCCTCGAAAGCGACAAGAAACTTCCAACCGCCTCACCTTAAGCTAAACATCCAGCCCGTGATGCATAATTCTGAAACAAGCACTTTATTGTCCTCATCACAATAGCAGTATTTAGCAGTTGAATAAATGAATGAATGATAGCAGTATAGCAGCTGAAGTCGTGAAGTTCGCTATGAAGATGATTTGTAATGGTTGAAATTGAATGAACAAAGGTATCGGATTACGGTGGTGTTGTAGCTTGTGCCCTTATCTCGGGATCGGTGAGTGAGAACATGACCTTGGCGATCATAACAGCGCTGGTTAACGGGGCAGATCGGCGCAGGTCTGCGAGGGGAACCGCCAGATGCATTTCTATGGGTCTATGGTTGTGGAGAGCGAAATGATATTGTTGGACCGAGCACTGTTGATGATGCAGTTGCGAGATTGCATGACCATAAGCCGCGAAGAAAATCGCAACCTTGAACACTTGTATTGACCTGTGTGTTCTAAATAACATATATAAATCGCAGGATAGCTAGGTTTTGTAGTTAACATTAGAGCGGTGAAAATAACAAATGTTGTTCTAAATACTCCCACATCCTTCATTTGATGGCATCAGTGGGCAAATCTCTACTCATCTGTATAAGTCGATTATGAATGTGTCTACCTGATGTTTGTCTCAAATATAGCAAGGAGACACTTCGAAGAAAAGCAGGAAAATTTCAAATTAGATTGTTACTTTCTTAGCCAAAAATCGTAAGCTTACTCCCCAAGGCAAGCGCACACAAGAAGTTTTACTTCAAACATGATATTTATGTACTGACAACTTGATCTACTGGAACACCACCGACTAAAACCCATTTTTTAAATAGACATGGAAATCCTTTACCTGAAATATTATGCCATTTAGTACATGGTCTGCTTACACGATTTTTCCGTCGGTTTGGGAGCTGAAATATACCCTGTGAATTTGTAAAACATCGAAAATTAAGATTCAAACACCCTAAAACGCTATTTAACTTTTACCACTTGTTTAGTTCTTACCTTGAGAAATACTGAAGATACATAATTGATATAGACATTTTGAATAACTGTCCTTGTTTGCTTACATTGTCTTCTAAATTCCAGAGATATTCAACAACATTCGATGGAATCGGCTTCTGTGTAGTTAATCTCACCGACGACATGCAGGAGTACATGCGAGGAATTTTCCTCATTATGTAAGTAACACAAAACACTACTCCTATATGCGTTTACAGCAATTCAATATTCCAGAAATTCACTATTCATTTGCGCTTCCGAAAGCTTTCAAAACTACACGGCAGCTATTCCATATCATGATAAAACACTCTGTAAAATTAAAATTAAAATTGCATTCATAGCCAGATGTCAGTCTATCCTACAAATTTATTCAACGTAAATGTAGAATTCTTCGAGTCCTTCCATTCCAGTGCTACACTTAAACAGAAAAGGAGCTACATAATAATACCTACAGACCACACTCTCCACTAAGAACCTGTTACCAATTCCATTTCATTAAGTCTAGGTAGGACACCGGTGTCTAATTAATTTCCTTTGTCAAGCACGACAGCGGTTGTTTGTTTACTCTGCTCGCTTAATATACACCGAAGGACTCAATGCCCAAGTAATTGATGATCTTTGATTCATTAGAAGGGACAAGGGCGTTTTTAATAAAGGAAGTCACGCGTAGATGTTAATTATTGCGTTATCATTCAAAGGCTTAAAATTAATAACACTGAATATCCACAAGCATTCAACTGAAATAATTTAGTTTTATTCCGGTTTATTTATATAAATTCCATTCAGATCAAAGCATTTCTTCCATCGTTGTGAATTATCTTCCATTAGACATTGTGAAATTATTTCTTTGCACGGCAAAAGTAGCGCAAATTTTAGCTGTACTTTGCGCTGCTCCAATTTCATTATACGCTGCCCTTTTGCACGCTTCGTTTTGTCGTAAACTGCCGCAGCGCTACGCGAAGCATCGGTGGGAATAAATTACAGTACCTGGATGGCGACTGAACAAAGAAAACATAACTGCCTTTTAATTTTTTTTTTGATTTCTTGACATTTAGAAGGTTTTTTAATTCATTTATTTCTATTCATTTTAATTCATTTTGTTCTATGGTTCATTATGTTTACATTTCATGTTAATTTATAATATTAATTCTATTATTTTTCTTTGATATCTGTATTCCTCGTTATTTATAGGAATTTGGTCAAAGTAAATCCTTTTACATTGAACACGATAATTTTTAGCTATAACACGAGAACGAGGACCACAGAAAAAATATGTCAGTGCAATCTGTTTTCCGTATTTTTCTAGTCTATTCATTTTTTCGTAAACAGCTGGAAGTGACAACGATTACAGAAAAATCCCAATGATTTATTGACACAACTGTATATATACCTTGCATACTGCTACTAAAAACAAGCTTACACGCTCCTTGTAAGCTGTGAATTGTCTAACACGGAGTTGAATGAAATTTTTGTACGTGCCGTGCATGTATAGAAATAATTTTGGCCAAAAAAATTTCAAAGTTAGGTATATATTGCTTTAACAGCAACATTCGGCACCGGGGCAAGGGGCAAAAACGCACGACGTGGAGAGAGCCGTATGTAAAGAGAGGCTTACTTTATATATGTTCTAAGCGTTAATTGTTTTCGATTGGGTTCGTAGGTAAACTACTTCTTTCGTGTGTTTGCAACAAAAGGCGGTTTGCAACAGACTTTAGTTCAACCAAAGCCGCAAATATAGAGTGGCACTGCTTTTTGCTATTTGATTTCATTAATTTTAAATACTGTTTTTAAATTTAAAGGCAATTTTTCAAATACAGCTTTATTTTAAAACATATTTGATAATAATAATATATTATTATCAAATATAAATCTTCTGGGTCATTTGAAAATATGCTGCTTACCGCGCATTTTGTTTTTGAGAGGGTTACCAAAGGTTTTAGTCGCTTTGAAGAATGAAATTAAATCCAGACTTACATTACGGGAATGAAGCCGATTTTCCATACAACGCGCTAGAATTAACCTGGTTTGTACCGTTATATCCAAGTTTCTTATAGCGCGGTTTCCATATAGCACGATATGCGCTCACCGCGTTATAAGCGGATTTACTGTATGTAGTTCATCTATTAATTAAAAATCCTTGAGAATTACAATTACAATTGTAAACACATGACACAAAAGTTTAATATGTCGACTCACAAAAACTTGTTAATCTATTTTTGAATAACATAAAATATGCTAAATTCGTCAAAATTGGTATTCAAGTACAGTAGTTTGGATATAATCACACCAGAAACCCATGTTTTGGTTTAAACTAAGAAATCGACTTAAACAGTGATTTTCGGGTTCCGAATAATGTACATAAATGGGGTTTATGAAAGCGACATCATTTAATCTTTGTGAGAAATGCCGATTCTCTGTTATTTGTTATGCTATGATTTATGTAGTATTGTTTATTATACGTTTCACATATTTAATTAATTTTATAAGAAGTATCAGACAATTGACCCAATATCTAAAGTCCACACTCGCAACTGAGAACGTGGCTTCGAGTTTTACAAACCGAAAACTGTGCTTAGAAACCAGCTATTCATGTAAAGATTTCTTAAAATATATTATTTTTATTAACAAAAACTCATTTATGATGTGTCTCATTATCCTTTTCCCATGCTTCCAGGAACGTTGGGATTTGTAAAATTATTTTTAGGCTAGCAATAGATTATCCTGCTTTTGTTTTTGCTAAAAAAAATTGTAAAGCTAAATATAGTGCGAGAAACGTTAACTCTACATTCGGAACAGAACTAATGCTGCCCACAATCCCGCTATAATACTATTATTGAACAAATGTAATATGTTTCATACCAACAAAATACATCCATGCCTACTATATAAATAAAGATTCGAATTCGACGGTACCTATGTCAAGCTCTTATGTATTATATATCCTGTTGACACAGAAAATTTTACATAGTCACAATCACACACTCATCATAAACTCCACCCTACACACTTACTCATTAATACTTCACAGTGGAAAAGCAGAAATGATAGATAAATCGACCAAGTCGGTTCTATAGAATATGAAATCATGATTTACAAATTGAATATGTATTCTTTATCAAACTGAGAAGAAATAACGTTGCCATTTTCCTATTGTATGTACGTATTTTCGAAATGAACGTAGAGCTTTCATACAATCATAAAATAATAGAAAAAAATTCACCAACAATATATACATTCAGGTACAAACAATTAAAACTGTAGCGGCAATCCATTGCCGCACAAACAATATTAGGATTAACAAACTACAATCACAAGCAACATCAATAAGCCATAATCTGCACGTAATCAACATCCACCGAGACTAAACATAGAAAATGCTGACATTTCAAAATCGAACGGCGCAGCCGTATGCTATATATAGTCGACATTTCGTCATCACAGTCATTCATTCATTCAGTCACTCAATCATCTCGACACCGAAGATCGTCACCCAAGTCTACCAACAGCGAGCCCGACACCAGCTGCCGCCACCAGAGAGTCCGCCGTCTCAGAGAGTCCACACCGAGTCCCTCACCGGCCACCTCCAGCGACTACACCGGCGCCAGCAGCCACCACAGAGTCCGTTACCGGCAGTCGTCACCAGCGAGGCTCACATCAACCTGCCTGCTCCATCGACCAGTACGAGCCGATCGTCTCCAGCTGCCGCCTCCGCCTGTATCTCTTCGATATCTTAATCTCATTCATCTTATATTGCATTTCATGTATTGTGGTACATTAAATCCCACAAATCAAGAACAACCAATTTCTCCACCATGTTCAACTCAAAAGACTTATTACAATAATTTTGAAGCTTCCTAATCAGACTCGACATTCATGAATTATGCAGGAAGTTAATAGGTGGAAAATCAATTAATATCCATTTCAATTTGTGTTCGCAGGTATGCTGGCCCTTTAGCAACCATCTCGTATCTGTACGTTAAATGTTCACGGGAAATGCAGACCAACGCCACAATCGTCCTGTATGAGACACGACATCGTGAAAGCCGGTCACGTCCAACCGACTCCCAGCGCACCTCGATTGACATGCGGTGAGTATTCGGAAATCAAATACGTTCCGATGTTAGCCAACTTCCTGCCGTCCCCTTCAAAGCGTGGCCTTCTAAACTTCCCATCAACCCACACAACCATCCCCGGCATGTTTGGGCAAATCTTAATTGTGTGCTTATATGCTTTGGCACATCGCAGATCTAGGTGGTAAAGCTGACTGGATACGATTAGCGCCAAGTATTTGCAATATCTGCTGAAACCGCTGAATTGATGTATGCACTTAAGCTTACTAGAGCTAGAACTACTGATCAAACATAACCCAATGCAAATATTTGAAAGGTCTTGATTTGCGTAAACTGCAGAGAGGAATGTTTCCTGTAAATTTACAAAATGTTAATTTATTCCAGTCTTAATTATATTTAATAGATTCTAGCCAGGCACAGTGCGTTTAATTTTACTCGTGTAGTTTTATCGTAATAGGATTGAAATAAGTTTGATAATATGAGAAAGTCGAAGAATTGGGGAGCATTTTGATGTTTGTTTCATCTTCATAGCTTCATATTTAGTATGAAAAATATGGAGCAAAAGAACTTCTCGAAAATTGCAAAAAGTGCGCGCGCGGTCGTTCGCTATCAGCGTGGATAAATTGTGGCCAAAAACGGTCGTTTTTGGACACTGTGCGGCCTAGTGGTAGCGCCTCGGCTTACCACGTAAAAGAACGCAGTTCAATTCCGCGAGGTAGGCAATCCCCGGATAGATTATAATTAGTAATTCTCCTACTACAATAAATACAATTTGTAAATACATTTGGAGATTTGGAAGAAATTTGAATATTTCATATCCAATGGTTTCAAGTTCAAATTTTCAAGTTTAGGTGTACGTGAACTTAAAGAGTATATGAATAAAGTTTTATGATAACCTAGCAGAAAGAAAGAAGATTTTTTTAATATGATTAAAACATAATATTATATTACTGAAAATTATATTGATATGAAATTGGACAAAAAATATGATTGAAATCAATTTACTCCAGTTTAGTTGGTCAGTGCAAATGGCTTTCGTCTGCAAAATATGCTGATACTGCTTATACTTCTCATAAAACGTTTGCATTCAAGTTCTTAATAAAATAAAATTCTATTTGAAGTTATTAAAACCTTACTTGACATTTATCAAGGCAGTAGAGATTTAGCGCCATTTTTTGTAATCAATTTAAATCAATCTTAGTTTTTTAAGTACATAAATTGTCAATTACCAGCGTAGTTGAACTTTAGCGTTCCTTTTCCCTAAATACTTTGTTATTAATAAGCAATAATGTTAAGCTTTTTTGTTACAAATAAATTTATTCGAAGCGCCACATATTTCATTATTAATGAAAACAAGATCTCGATTAAATTGAACTTAATAAAATCATAAATATTTTAAAAAGAAAACCGTAAATGTATTAATTTTTAAGTACATGTAATTATTTAACATAAAACCCTTGGTGTAGGTGAATCGAATTTAATGATAACCTAAAAGATGATAGATAAATTAATACCAAAATGCAAAATTCAATATCGAAAACGTTTGCAATCAATGCAACTAGGCATACATCTAGTTAAATCTGGTAAAAAGTACGCATTCAAGTTTTTAATTGAATAAAACTCAATATGAAGTTATTAAAATCGTTAATGGGAATATATCGAGGTAGTACTGTTTTAGAGGTCATTTTTGTAATTCAATTTAAATCAATGAAAGGTTATTAAATACATAAATCTATAAATCTATTAATGGCGCAGTTGAACTTTAGCGGCCTTTTTTCCGAGTACTTTTATATTAATTATATTAATTAATCTTCGTCTAATCACATTCTAATTCCAATCAAAACAACCGACATTAAATGCATTACTGTAAATTCTATAAATGCTGTAAAGTGTAATTAAAGTGAATCATATTCATAAACGTGAACCTAAACCTAAACGTGTAGCAAAACAAAAGTGTTAGAAGTATCAAGCGGTGTTGCTTGTTCAAATATTCGTTCGAATATTGCTGCGAATAAAGGTGCAAGGAAATTAAACAGAGATGAGCGTTGTAACAGTAGTGTTAACTTAAACTTAACTTAAAAATACGAGTTATGACGGTATTTTCATAAATAAACTGTCGGTAATTTTGCCTTTTTTCTGGTCGTTGTCAGCGTTGTTCAAACCTGAGGCATTAGGGTTAGACATTTTCAGTATTTATACATTCAATACATCTATTTCTGGATGATCTCCCAATACTCTTTGATATAATCATGAATGATATTATGTTCTACGGGTTAATAGGTCTTTTCTGTTCCCAAAATGTCTTAGCGCTTTGTTCCACCAAGGGCACCTGAAAAAGTTGTTATTCTAAAATTGGGTTGTCCAGAAGTTTACTTCCCCGTGTCAGTGATTCATCCAAACATTCATGTTGGGTATTAAACTACTGGTCCAAATTGTAATGGTCAAATGAATTCACCTATGTATGAATTGAGGTCAGTCCGTTTATTTCTTGTCACTCACTGTCCTAATAATTTTACCGGTGTTGAAAGTGGGAAAGCTACCCTCAAAAAGTTTCCTAGTTTTTTTTTATTTTTTATTTTTCATACGTTGCAATAGGTCGGGAGCCAGGAAATTCACGATCACCACTACTAAATCACCAAGGGTAAATTCACCTCTATGAAAATTCACTGCGCGAAACACAGCTAGGGATGTCAAAAAAAGTATCGGTATCGATAAATATAGATACCACGTGTCCAAAGATATCGACATTTATCGATACTTTAACTTTCGATACTTATCGATAGTAACGAATTAGTCATTTTCGGTACTTTTTGAGGCCATCTGTTAATCACAACCACCAATTATGATGGTAATCTTACTCTGAACGGCCGATTCGTGCCCGGTGCAGCGTTTGTTATTTTGAAAATATGGAAATTCAATCATTAAATTCTTTATACCGTGCAATAATATACCATTAAATCGACATATTATAATTCGATCAATACATTTGTAATGAAATCAGTCGATGCTTACTGCTAAAGTATCGATACTTTTGAAATTATTATTAATTATTTCATTACACATAAATACATCTCAATATTACGGAATGGAATTTTCCACTAGTTATTGATATTTATCCAACAAAAAACAGGGAGAAATGTAATCGAATAATAAACATTTTAAATCAACAAAGGCAGGCATTTAAAATACGTATAGCGACTACAACCAATTCGTTGTAGTCAACGAATTGCTTGAGTAACTTAGATGTGTGAGAATTCTTTCAATTTTCATTAGTTGTTTCAATGACATTTATCAAGGAAAAAACAACCAGAAGAAATATAATCGTATAACGAACTTTTTAAAAACAACAAATTTAGGTGTTTGGGCACGCTATATTTTGTATTCGTTGGCAGCAGAAACTTGAACGTACGACTCACACGTTAAAACAAGATAATCTTGAAACATTTGGAAATTAATACTCAAATTATGCTTTTTATGCTACAATCCAAAATAGTTTATTACTCATTCGTAGAAATATTAATTATGAAGAAACTTATATTCCCTATACTTTCCGATTTTATCAATTCGTCACAATCAAAGTATTAAACGTTGATAAATTACAAGTTACGATACTTCGAAGTCGATTACTTAATTTATTCAATCAGTAATTTAATAATCATTAATTTTATTACTTATGAATTACCGCGATATTTTTCATTCTAAAAATGTAATTCCCAAGTAGTAACATCAGAATCAATGGGTCGCTAATATACTGAAAGATTACCGTAACGAGTAAAAATAATTTTAAAATACATTAACATATGGCGTCAATGTGTATTTTCGATACCAGTAAGTATCGATACGTTTCTTCGATACTTGGGTATCAAACGTATCGAAGTTTCAAAAGTATCGATACCAAATAATATCGATACTTCGAGAAAAATTGACATTTCTACACACAGCTGCTACAATCATCGCGAGGATTGAGTGGTGCATAGCGGAACTGCGCCTACAGCGAATATAAGTAAATAAAAGTATTACGTGTATCCAACATATAATTAAAATACATGGAAATGGAGATCAATTGATATATGTATTAAACACAAAAAAACGTCTAAATCGAGGGCATCCTCGGGCCGTATGCACCACACAAGTTAAAACATCAGATTCATAGGATTTTTCGTATAGAAAACAAACCAGTTGTGAAATATGAGTACATATTCCAGCGCGAGCTAACAATAAGCGTTAAGTAGTTAATTGCTCTGCATTTCCTCTGTAAATTCGTGTATGTGACTTATTAGTTATCAAACCATTGTTGATTGAATTTGTATGCTAATTAATTGCGTACAGAAGAAGTTACTCGTTGAGGAACAATTGTTTCTTAAGAGCGCGAAATTAAGAAGAAAATGAGAAATAAAAAGTAGAAAGAAATGATTACATTGATTATATTTATCACAGATTAAAAAAATATATTTCTCCCTGTTTCTTCATTTTCAGATTTTTATATTGACTGAGTATCAACCTATAGCGGACAGTTCAGTCATTCATTCGCAATCGTGAACACAAGAATGTAATGATGTATTGTTAAATTTCACTAATGGCTTTGATAGAATAGGAGTCATTTCTAAGGCGTTGTTATTTGTGCGACTATGTTTATTTAGTTCTTAGTTGACGCGCGGTTATTTTACTAGAGGTGAATTTACTCGCTGTGATTTATCCAGCGGTGATTTTTCTTAGCGTTGAATTTACCTCTGTGAATTTATCACGGTGATTTTATCGCGCTGATTTTTCGTAGATCCCAAAGAGTCAAAGATTATATAAAGAATCAAACAGAAGATATTTGTTTTCCAAGTCATAGATTTCATGTTCAAGTTATCATCATGCATAATGACTATGTGAATTAAATTTAACGATGCGCCAGAAAAATGTTAAATATTTAATAACAACCCTTTTAGGTTTAATGATTCTAAGTATATAAAATTAGGCAACGAAATATACTTGCTATCATTGCTAAAAACTTACGATGTTAACAAGGATCGCATTTTATCACTTTCGTTTTTTTAAAAATCCGAAATCAAAGAACGTGTTCGCATCCAGTTTGCATTCAACGTGCGCGTCAGTACTCATACAGATTTATATACTAGTTATAACAATACACTGTCTTTTATTGCCCTGACTTTTCACTTTTCAAAAACCAATTTCCATAAATTTATCAATACACTCGAAGAACAATAAGAGTGAATAGAAAAAGGACAATTATGGAAATTTTCTCTCGGGCTTGTTTGCATTCCCACTAACGCCGAAAAAAAATCAATTCAGATTGACATGAGATAGATTGACTTCTGAGTGATTGAAAAGTGCGAAACGCGAATTACTCGCAAATCAAAGTTTATCTTGTGTTTATCTTTTATTTTCGCTCGCCCATTTGCGCACTATCACAATGAAAAAGCGCTCCGTCTGTAATTTCGTGCTCCCAGCGGCGGATGATTTATCCTCATCTCCATATAAAACGCTCGTAAAATGCGCTCTCTGTGAATGCTCAGCGTTTTCTCTCGAACAAAGACACGCATGGTCGTTCGGAAATGACAGGTCGACTTTCCCCTTTTCGCAATTCACGACGAATATTAATTATGTATGGAGATTTTTGGGATGAATTTCGGTAGTATGTGCAATGGGGCTTGATGTGTTTATTCATTGATGCTGAATGTAATTTTCGAAGGGAATTCGGCCTCGATATATGTGGAAATGCGATCCAATCAGGCAGAAAAGGTCGTATAACGTAATAGAGATGGTATGTGAGCGTAATATTCAAATTGGGAGGCTTATTCTTGTCTTGTTAAACGTAATTTTAAGATTTTGTTCGTTTATTGAAGTATTTCTGATTTGAAAAATCATAAAATCTACATTTTTGGTATAAAAATTGCCCAAAAGAAATGATAACTTAAACTAATCTAACAAGGAGAGTGTCTCAATTGTCCAGTACGGACGTGAATGAAACTTTTTGTACGTGTAGTCCATATATAGAAATACTTTGTGTTGACGGAATTTTCGCCGTTTTGAGCAAAGTTTGGTACATATTGCTTTAACAACAGTATTCGCCGTATTGTTATCGTGGCGCAATCGTCAGTGCACCTGCATGTTGACATAATAGTCGGTGTAACGGCACGACGCATGGCGTGAATATACACGCACACAAAGGACTTTGTAAAGAGTAGTCTTTTCGAAGTACAGATAACGACTATACCTATCCAAGACGAAAAACAGGGGGAAGGTAGACAGGCTGACACAGTGACCGATACTCTGAGAGGCGATTTAACCTCCATAAAGAAGTTATCACTTCAAAAAACATAATTGGTAATTAGAAGTGATTGGGTTGGAAACTAGCAGATCGAGGTGATCATTTAAAATAATATGTGGGTTACTGGAGGTAATTTTTATGTAGATATATTAGAATTTATTCAGTTTACAGTCTTTATTGCCTAAATCCAGGATATCAAGATTATTTTTGGAGCATAGCATTGGTAGTTATCGTCGAACACATAGTGTGAAATTACGGAATGATTAGAATCATGCGAATATTTGAGTTGGAGGCGTTCTTTTATTCAAATATCCAATTTTCTGCCAGTCATGCCAATATAAACTTTAATGCAATCGTTGCAGTAAATATATAAGCTTTACCGCCAGAATTTAGGAAAGAATCGTTAGGAAACTTGATTTGCTTTTGATGAGATTTGATGTATGTCTATAGTTATTGGAGAAGACTATACGGATATTCTATTTCTAGAGGAAGTTGGATAAAGAGAATGGGTTTTAATGTATTTTGGTATTTCTGGGATAGGTGGGTACCATGCTTTGAAGATTTTTTGTGATTTGTTTATTAGTAAATTTAAAAAATAAAATAAAAACATGAAACAGCTAAATTCATCTTCATCTTCTTTTACCCGCCTAGTGGCTATACGGGATTAGGCATTTGGCCTGTGTTCCTCCCAGTATATTTCGGGGTGCTTTGAGCATATGATTTCCCCATTGAGTAGGTTAGACCTCTAAAACCACAACCACAGATGTGAGAGTCGGGGTGGCCAAAACTGCTAACTTAAACTAATCTAATTGAAAGTAGATCAATAGATCAATTTAATATTTGTATCTCGGTAGCATAATCAGGAAAGCACGGTACGCTGATCTTTTTTCTCAATCCGGTATATGATTGATCAGTTTAATATTAAAAAAGTGAGTTTATTTTTTGTGCAATTTTGGTGAGGGCACTCGGTAACATTTTTTCTCCACACATGTCTGAGCCACTTTATTCTGGATTTTTTTAAATTAGTTTTGTTATTGTTTCGCCTCCAAGTTCTGCGGCTATCTCTTCATTTGTTCTTCTCCGTTTTGTGCTATGATTTTCAGTGATTGCTCCTACTATTTGTCTTATAATTTTCCTTTCTTGAATATTTATATCCTGTTCTTGGGCCTTTGTCATTGTCATTGTTTCTGCCGCGTACATCATTACGGGTCTTATTAGTACTTTGTAGATTTTCAATCGGATCTCCGTTTTTAGTCTTCGATTCAATAAGGTGTTTCTGTTTGCATAGAATGCTCTGTTTACTGCTTGTATTTTGTCTATTATTTCGTTTTGATTTATGCCCTTGTGGTTTATTTTGACACTCAAGTACT
This sequence comes from Weissflogia rhopalogaster, assembly GCA_019419845.2. NCBI lineage: Eukaryota > Metazoa > Arthropoda > Insecta > Coleoptera > Staphylinidae > Weissflogia > Weissflogia rhopalogaster. Next base: position 18,699 of record WSZQ02075566.1, read on the forward strand.
TGAAGTTCTCCACTGTTTCATATACTGTTTTTCCATTTTTTATACTTGACTCTACCGCATTGACTTTTCCTACTCTCATTATTTTCGTTTTATTTTCGTTTATGTTTAATCCCATTAGTTTACTGTCTCTGTTTATCTTGCAAATTAGCTCCTCCAGTGTTTTCCTCCTTCAGGTAATGGTGGCTACGTCTTCCGCATATGCAATTATTTGGTGTTCTCTAGTTCTTATTGTTCCTTTGGTGTTGACGTTTTGCAGTATTTTGTCTAGTACTATGATAAATAGAGTTGCAGACAGCGTATCCCCCTGTCTTATTCCCTTATTGGTCCTGATTTCATCGGTTTCTCCTCTTCTTGCCATGATTGTAGTCGGAGTGTGCCTTATGACCATTGTTGTTATTGCTCGTTTTCTGTTTATTGTGTCAAAGGCTTTTGTGTAGCCTATAAACATGATCAGTATTTGTTCTCTACCTTCATTTGCCTTTTCTACTATTTGTTTTGCCGAATATATGGCGTCCACTGTTGATCTTTCCTTTGTGAAACCATTCTGGTATTTTCCCACATTTAGGTACGTTGTTAGTTTTGCATTTATTATTGATGTTAAGATCTTGTATGCGGTATTTAGCAATGTTATTCCCCTATAATTTTGGCATTTTTGCCTGTCTCCATTTTTGTGTATATTGTTTATATAATATATTATTTTTGTTACAATACTTATTAGTATTATTTTATTATTCAATATAAGTAAAAGTTGACTCTATCTAAAAATCGCGCATAGATTGTAACAAATACAGTTACAGGACTTGATGTAGTTTCTTCTGGTTTGATAATTATTTTTAATTGTAATTTTTATTTTAAATATAGACCCTGCGGAGGATGTCTTGTGACATGCTTGTTATAGCTAAATCGTATTATATTATTAAATGCAACTTTCGAATATGCTATACTGTGTATAGAGAAGGGAAAGCGTATGTTCAAAATCTGTTAAAGTGAGTGAAGGCAGGCAAGCTGGCGTCGTTACTTTCGTTGTGTTACGCAACGATGTGCATATATTATCAACCCAAAAACACATTAAAATGGGATTGTCACTTTCTGAGATATACTTTGTCAAATACCGTCAAGCTCTCGGCTCGTATTCATCAGCTTCTACCCCAAGACGCCTACTTATAACCAACGTTATTTCAATAAGAAATGGTCTTTTCGCGAAATAAGTCGCGCGGACGCAAAATTTCGGCTAAGTCCATCGGACGCAGACGATCTTCGACCGAAAATCCGTGGCAAAAACCATGCGT
>WSZQ02075577.1:7420-19983 GCA_019419845.2 Weissflogia rhopalogaster
CACTTGACAGCGATTCAAACGAATTCAACTACAGTCGGAAACATTCAACAACACCTTATAACATATTAACAACAGTCGATAGCATCTCAAAAACACTCGATAAGATCTTAAATATACTGAATAACACTAGACAAAATCTCAAACACATTCAACATCACTCGACAACACCTCAATCCTGTCCAGGCAACAGCTCAACAACGCGCTACAACACTTGATAACAACACCGACAGCCTCTCAAAAAAACTCAATAACCGTCTACAACATCTCGAAAACATTCAACAACAACCATCAACGACACCTTACATATCTTCAACAATATCTAAAATCTCGTTACGATCGAGGGGTTGTTATAAAAGAACTCTGGTTAGAAATAGATGTCAAAATTGATGTGATGATGTAATAGTATCTAACGTGTTAGATATTAATAACAATAATATAGATATTAATAAGAATGTAGTTGTAGTTTAGACACAAGCGCTCTGCGAACGTAAATAATTGTTGTTTATTTTCAAATGTTTTGTATACATTCAGCATACGTGCGAAATTGTCCTGCAAGATGTACGCCAGACGAGTGAGTAACGTATGCAAAGGCATCATAGCTGGTGCATGTGTGCCGGCCGAGTGCGGTGGTGAATGTTTATTAATAACATTCACATTTTTATCGATAGCGGAGTGGCGGCGCGGCGCTTTCTTGGCGGCAGTGTGCGCCGTTTAGAGCGCCTTGCACCTGTTCCGACAGCGCCGCGACGCAAAATAAGACAACAAAAGGCAAAACTAAAGAAAAGTGGTCTAGAAAATGAATTTGTTTAACAGCAAAGTGTGGTAAATATTTCTATTCAATAAGAAACAATTGTAAAGTGCGGGCGATAAAGTTGTGGAAGACAGCGTTAAACAAGAATTGACAACAGTCAATAACAGAATAATGTGAGTTGTAAATTATTGCATAAAATAACATAAGTTTTATTAAATACGTTAAACAACACTCGACAACATTTCAAGAATACTCAACAAAACTTGACATCTCAAAATATTGGACAATTCTCGATAATATATTAACAAAACTCGCGACAACATTTTAAATATACTCAACAACATCTCAAATATTCAGCATCATTTGATAGCACCCTAAATTATTCAACAACACTTTAACAGCATGTAACAACTCTTTATAATATGTTAACAACACTCGAAATGCACCCACATTCAACAACACCTTAAAACCTATCTATCAAAAAAGTGAGACATTTTATTAAATATTAAAGCAATTGTATTGTTCTAAAAATTGGCCTGGACTCTCAACAACAATCCACCCATTATAAAGTGGGCGTATAGTTTTCTCATAGAATTACAATATAATACCCTCTGGAATATTCCTACCAAGTTATTTAATACTTGTTGTAAACAATCGCGCATGCGTCTGCCTGCCGGTCTGAATTACATTTAACAGTTGCATTTTATTGCAGATTGCTAAACGTCTTCGAACTGTACGCAACCTTCTGGGATTCTTGCGAACAACAGTAGAAAAACAACAACAACAGCGAACGAGGAGTAGAAAAGTTTTCAGTGGACGAGCTTCTTTGGCACTCAGAGTTCGCGACAGCTGTCAGACTGGAAGTGGCGACCGGGCGGACGGCGGCGAATGGTCACAACCACGATGCGAGTCGACGCCACGGCTGCAAGCGGCCGCGTAACAACACCACCACCAGCAGCACTAGTGCCACCTCCAAGCCAGGCGGCGGCGCAGCCAGCATCGCCGAGCATCACGTCAACGTCAATCTACAACTGCAGCACCATCAACAACAGCAGCAACATCATCAGCACGGTCTCAACAACGGCGGCACGCCGGTCACAGTGAGGCGGTGCATCGTCTGCTCGGCGGCGGCGGCTGCAGCAGTAGCGGCGGCGTCGCGCGATAACGGCAACTCGCCGGCGGACGTCCACGTTGGGGAAAAGACGGGGCAGGCGTGTCCTAAATTTGATCCCAGTTTGTGAGTTGTCTTTTTTTATTTTTTTAGATTTTAGGTTATTAGATTGAAGGTTAACTATATTAAATTTAGGTTAGGTCATGTTCTTTTGATTAGGATAATATTTTGCAGATTTATAATTTGAAATATTGACAGCTGTCAGATTTTGAATGTTAAGTAAATTCCGTTTTGTAGGGCCATCTAACGGGGGGAAATTGAACTTCTATGTGAATTTTTAAAAGGTAACTTGTAATATAGCTAACTTTTGATGTTTTTTCATTATTGTAGAAGTTCAAATACTACAATTCCACGTAAATCAAGCAGTGCGAGCGTGCAGAGCAACAAGAGCACCAGTGGCGGCGGTTTCGGCGGGGGCGGAGGTACGGCAGCGCTGCGCAATGCCTTCCGACGCTCGCTGAACCGCGGCGGCAGCAGTAGCGGCGGCGGAGGCAACAGCAGCGGTACCTGCAACGACGACACCGGCACAGGCGGCGGCAGCGTCAGCGGAGGGGGTGGCAAGCGGCGTGAAGCGACGCCCGCGGGCGTTGCCGCCGCCATCACCACCACGACCACCACTGTCGGCAACAGCGGCGGCAGCAGCAGCGGTAATACCGCAACGCCCAACACCACCGCCATCAGCACAACCAACACCACCACCTCGACGTCTTCGGGCGGTAACGCCGGTGGAGGTGGCGGCAACGGCGCCGAGCAACGCGCACCCTTTTCTATGGTGCGCGAGCACCGCCATCGGCGCACCGCGTCCGCCGTCTCGGGTCGATCGTTCGAAACCGGCGAGGATGTGGCAGCTGCGCTCGCCACCCCACCACCACGCTCAGCGGCGGCCGCCGGCGACAACGGCAACACGCTGCCGATGGATATCGACAACATCGATTACATCGATCAGGAGGTCGAACGTGAGGTGGCGCCACCGCCTCCCGTCAAGCCCAAGTCGCGTATGCGCGACAAAAAAAGCCCGTCTTCTTCCTCCACCTCTTCGAATAGCACCGGTGGTAATGGCGGCGGTGGTGGTGGGAGTGGTAAAAAGAAAAAGACGATTACGAAAAATGTGAAGACCGTCACCGAGACTAAGAAAACCAGGTATACTTTTATGAAAATCCCCGATGAACAACATCGAGAGAAATCATCCAAGAGTCTTAAACACGACCATGCTAAAATTAACGATGAAATCGCAGATGGCGCTAATTTTAAACGCTCTGAAACCAACATAGATGGCGCTGACTTGAAAACTGCTAACCCTAAAACAAACATTGATGACATAGATAACCTTGAATCCGACAATACGAAACGTAACCAAACCGATGGCGCCGTCGTTAAAAAGGAAACGAAAACCTCCAAGCAAAGGAATAAAGCCAAACATTGTACATCCCTGGAGAATCCCCCAGAACCCCGGGCCAAGACTGCTGATAAACTGGATTTCGTTGAAAATCGTGAGGGGAAAATCGAGAAAAAGGCACGAACCCACTCATGCTCGTCCATACCCTACGATAATCTCATCGACAATCTCGCCGTCTTTCGGAAAAGTTTTGACAGCGTCCAGTTTGTCCGCGACGACGCCCTCTCACTACTGAAAGGCGAAGACGCCCTTCGCGTTCAGGACACGTCAGAGAAAGGCGTTCGCAGCTTCGCCGGGGCGTTTATCAACGACATTATCGACTCCGCCATGCGTCTCATAACCTACAATCGCCTCAAATGCATCGAGTTGTCTGTCTCGGCCCAGAAACGCCAGAGACGGACGCCAGAAGATGGCGTTAGTAATGCTGACGAGGGCGCCACCGAGGAACCTAACCAAACTTCGCCGACACGCTGCGATAACAGCAATGTGGTGAATCTTATGTACGTGCCGAAGATCACCCACACGCCGAGCACGGATAGCATCATCAGTGCACGGAAATTCGTCGAGGATTACGAAGAGTATCATGATTCCTGCTCCGAGCTGGCGGAGAGCGTGAATTATTTGGAGGTTAGTTCGTTGGATGGGCGGCGCAAAAGTAAGGTTAAGAGCGTGAAACATGGCGGTGTTACCCGGTGCATTCCGGTGGAGACTGATGCGAATAATGACGACGATAGCGATTTTCCCCAGTCGGAGATGCAGCTCGTTCCGTACGATGCGAAGTATAATTTGCCTAAGAATATCTTTAATATGATGAATACGGCCCAGATGGTGGAGATTACGGATCAGAATATCGATATTTTGCATAAGAACGTGGAGATTGCTGAGAATAATCCGGATTTGATTGCCGAACAACCGGTGATTGTGTTTCCTTCCGGGAAGAGTCAGGATAAGGAGTATGCCATAGAAGATGACGATGATGTTTATAAGCCTATTGCTGTTTCCCCTTGTGGCAGGTTTTTCAAGTATGAAGAAGAGGTTCGTATTTTTTGTTTGTTAATTATATATCTCCAAAAATTAAGACTTTATATAAGATACTGATAGAGAATATTATAAATAAAGGTTGGTCGTGGATCATTTAAAACCGTCTATCGCGGTTTAGACTCCCAGACTGGCGTCGCCGTCGCCTGGTGCGAACTCCAAGAGAAGAAACTCAACAAAGCTGAGCGACAACGCTTCCGCGAAGAGGCTGAGATGCTAAAGAAGCTTCAACACGCCAACATCGTGCGATTCTACAACTATTGGGAGAGTATTGTCGGCAACAAGAAGAAGAATATTGTCCTCGTCACCGAATTGATGCTTAGTGGTACTTTAAAAACGTAAGTTTGTAGGTTTACGTTTTTTTTGTTACTTAAAAGTTGAGGTTAAAAACTTTTTTCTACGATAGACTTTAAATCTCATCATTCGTAACCTATAGTCTATTGCATGAAAATTGTCTGGAAAATGTAAGATATTGAGGTTTTTTTTCTCTCTAGGTATCTACGGAGATTCAAGAAGATCAATCCAAAAGTCCTAAAATCATGGTGTCGACAAATTCTGAAAGGTCTCGCCTTTCTGCACTCGCGAAGTCCTCCAATCATCCATCGGGATTTGAAGTGTGATAACATTTTTATCACTGGCACCACAGGCTCGGTGAAGATCGGTGATTTGGGTTTGGCCACCCTGAAGAATCGCAGTTTTGCCAAGTCTGTCATTGGTACGCCCGAGTTTATGGCCCCGGAGATGTACGAGGAGCACTATGATGAAGGCGTGGACGTTTATGCTTTCGGCATGTGCATGTTGGAGATGGCGACCAGCGAATATCCTTACTCGGAGTGCACAGGTCCTGCACAGATATACAAGAAGGTTATATCGGTGAGTTTTAGGTTAAGATATTTTGTAGGGTATATTTTTTGACACATTTAAGTAGCTGAATTTTAGGTTAAAAATCTGTAAAATGTTTTGATAACTAATAATTTTTAAACAAAATTTACATAAAGTGTGAAATGTTGACATGACGTAACAATGTAAAATGTTGAGTTGTAAAGTAGGATTGTCAAAATTTGAGGAATTAATTTCGAATGTACATTGTATGTGCAGGGCGTGAAGCCGGCGAGTTTCGAAAAAGTGGCGAACCCGGAGGTGCGTGACGTGATAGAGAGCTGCATTCGGCCGCGCAAGGAGGATCGGCCGAAGGTAAAGGACCTGCTGGTGCATCCGTTCTTCGAGGAAGATGTCGGTCTGAAGATTGATCTCGTCAGTCAGGTGGACAGCAAGGCGATCTTCCGGCTGCGCGTTATTGATCCGAAGAAGCGTACGCACAAGCATAAAGAGAATGAGGCGATCCAGTTCGAGTTCGACATTCAGACAGACCGCTTCGATGTCATAGCCGAGGAGATGGCGAAGTCTGGTATTATCTTCGAGGAAGACGCCAAAACAGTGGCGAAGCTGCTGCGGGCGCAAGTGAATCAGATCACCAAGGAGAAGATCGAGCAGGAAAAGCAGCAGAAGCTGCAGTATCTACAGTTTCTTCAACAACAACAACAGCAGCAGCAACAGATGGACAACAGTGTTGCACAGCAGCAAGTGCAGCAGGCTCAACCAGCACAGCAGCCGCAGCAAGCGAATGCGAATTATACGTATGCTGCTGCAGCTGCACAACCGACACAGGGCGCGCAACAACAGCAACAAGTGCCACAACAACAGCAGGGTTATCAGCAGGAATACACTCAATCGGCGTACCAACAGCAGGGGTATAATAATCAACAAGTGGCGCAACAACAGCAGGTTTATAGTCAACCTCCACAGCAACAGACGCAAGCGCCGCCTGCGCAGTATCTATCCGAACAGCAGGTGCAAGTGCAGCAGGTTCAACAACAGCAGTTTGTCGAACAGCAGCAGCAAGTGGTTCAGCAGGTACCTCAACAACAGGTTGTGCAACAGCAGCAAGTTCAGGTTCAGCAGCAGGTACCTCAACAGCAAGTGCAGCAGGTGCCTCAGCAGTATCTGCAGTCTCAGCCCCTGCCTGAACATCGCCTGTCGACTGTGTCTCAACCTGATCTGATGACTTCATCACAAGTAGTTGCTCCACCTGAACACCGACTGAGTGTTGACTCGCAGATGGATCTGCAGAAGCAACAGCAGATTTATCATCAACAGTCCACCGATTCTCTGCTGGTTAATAATTATCAACAACAGTTAAGTATGCCAGATCTACAGCAACATCGGAATTCTGTGCCGCCTGCAAACATTCAGGAGTTGATGCAGCAGCAGATGCCGAGTGTCGAACAGCAGCAGGTTCAACAGCAAGTCGTTCAGCAACAAGTGCAACAACAGCAAGTCAATGCACGACCCCTTCAGCAAATTTTGGAGCATGAGTCTGTCCTACAACAACAACCATCGCCTGGACAACAACAGTATATTGAGCAGTATGTGCAACAACAGCAGCAGCAACAAACTGGGCAACAGCCTTCTCAGCAGGTGATGCAGCCAGTGCAACAGCAGGTACCACAGCAAATTATGCAGCAGCCTGTTATTCAACAACAGCAGGTACAGCAGCCTGTCATTCAACAACAGCAAGTTCAGCAGCCTGTGATGCAAAATAGCCAACCTCAGCAGATTATACAGTCAGCGCCGCCACAACAACAGCCGATTATGCAGCAACCACAACAACAGCAAATTATGCAACAATATGTGCCACAACAACAGCAGCAAGTAATGATGCAACCTCAACAGACAGCGCCTACACAACAACAAATGGCTCCTGCTGGTGGACAACCAGTTTTACAACAACCACAGCCTGTGTTACAACAACAACAACAACCAGTGTTGCAACAGCAACAGCCTGTCTTACAGCAGCAGCCGGTTGCCCCGCCGCAGCAGATGATTATGCAGCAGCAACAATCACAACCGACCCAACAACAACAGCTGCAGCCTGTGACTCAGTCTATGATGCAGCCGTCGCCGAGCCAACAAGCAATTCAACAACAACAACAACAGCAGGCACATGTTCAACAACAGTCTCAACAACAGCATGTGCCCCAGCAGCATCTACAACAGACGATGTTGATGCAGCCAATGCCTCAGCACTCGATGCCACAGCAGTACACGCATCCGACCCTGACGAATGTGCAGCATATGCAGTCGAATATACCTCAACAACATATGCAATATATGCCACAACAGCAGGTTGTTCAACAACAAGTGCCACAGCAGGTGACGCAGTCTCAGCCAGTGACTACAGCAGTTCAACAACAACCACCCCAGGAAGCTCCACATCGACATTCGGGCGATATTCCTGCCAATATCACTGAGCTAGAACAACAAATGTTTTTGCTGCAACAACAGCAGCAGGCTCAGGTGCAGCAACAACAACAGGTTCCGCAGCAACAAGTGCAACAACAACAACAACAGGTACAGCAGCAGCAAGTGCAACAGCCTCAGCAGCAACAACCTGTGGAGATTACACAACATCATAGGTTATCTACGGCATCTCTACCACCGATGGCGACGTTTGATCAGAGTGTTGTTGATCAACACGCGAGACGTATGTCGACGGCTTCCCAGCCACCGATTATGGAGTATACCTATCCATATCCAGACGTGCTGCTTCAACAACAACAGCAGCAGCAACAATTGCAGCAGGTGTCAGTGCAGCAACCTCAACAGAATCAGCAGCTTCAACAACAAACACAACTACAGCAGCAGCCACAGCATCAGCTGCAACAATCGGTTCTTCCTCCTCAACAACACCAACTTCCACCTCAACATATTCAACAAACTACTCAGCAACAGCAGTACTACCAACAACCCTACGTCGACTATCAGCAACAGCAGCCACCATCAATGGAGCATCCTGAAGAACACAAGGAGTACCTTCAACAAACCGCGCCTCTGCAACAGACCACGCCTTTACAATCATCCCAGCCCCTTCAACAACAGCAGGCTCCTCCCCCTCAACCGGCGCAACCCCCAACGACGACCCAGCCACAACAAGTGCAACCACCTTCGGCTCAGGTGAGTAACGATCTTCTTGCTTCCGCCACCGCTTCGCCGGTGGCGGATTCGAACGCTCCGCCCCCCTACGATCCCGGCAGGAATCGCTCGCCGAAGCGACAGGCCCAGCAGCCGATCAAGCAGCTCACCGTCGAGAAAGTGTATGCCGACGGTACCGTCGAGTGCCACCTCCTCTGCAAGCAGAAGACGATCAGCTTCAAATTCAATCGGTTCGACACTCGTCCTGCAGATATCATCGAGGGGATGATCAAGGAGAGTTGTCTGAAGCCGGGCACGCATAAGACTCTAACGGAACAGCTCGAGAGTGTGCTCAAGCAGCTCGAGCTTAATCCGGAAAAGATTCCGACGTGTCCGAGATACATTCAGAAGGTAGGGGAAAACGTCTCATTGATCGGCTGTTGGATCTTTATACGTTCTTGTTTTACATGCTGCTATTTGGGTAACAAAAACCAATCAGGTGAGGCATGCGAGTCTTACTAGACCCATGCGAAAGACACATCGAAGGCATAAATCTGTAAGTAATTGCGTCATAATTGAATCATTCGATTTTTTTTTCTTGTGTGGTTAATTTTTTGGTTCATATCATTGCCTTAGGTTATAGCAGGTATAAATAATGACACGAAGGAAACTGGTTAGGTTAGGCTGCATGTATATATTTGTGAGGTTTTACTTCAGTTTTGTCTAAAAATTAGTTTTAGTTAATTAGGTTTAGGTAAAGCTCAGTTAGAAGTTGAGATTTCCTGGCAATATAAAATCTATTAACATTGCCTTTTTGAGGTTATGTCATTAATAGTCACCTTAAAAACTTCCTTTGATAGGACATTAGATTTGGGTTAGCTCACTCAAACGTGGTATTTTTATGTTTTTAGGTTAATTTTTGTTTTTCAGTATTAAGATTTCAATTACTTTGTTTTCCACAAAACAGTAAACAAAAATATTTTCCAGCGAGATGATTCAACAACCGAACCGTACGGCGTTAAACCGGAAGTCTTCGCCGAACTCGCACCAAGCGTGAAAATGCTCGACGAGACAGCGCTCCAACAGCAGCAACAGGTCGCCGCCTTCCAGGGCCTGAAGACGTCGCTGCAGGAGAAAATGAGTACGCAGTTCGCGTGTCGGGAGAGTCTCAACAGTAGCGGCACGGTGTCGAGAAAGACGTCCACCGCGAGTGAGTACACGCCGGAACATACGTACGTGCATGATACGCGTCCTCTGTACACGGAGACCACAGCGATTTCGTACGCCACTACCAGCACGGAGACGAGCTCCATCGCTGGCGAGAGTATACCGGCCGTCGTGGGCGCGCCATCGGACGTGCAAGACGGTAAGCAGAAGGTGGACGTGAAGATCGTCCATCTTGAGGCGGAGGGTGAGTTGACTGAAAGTGTGCCTCTGGCAGCGAAACCGCCGCTGCCGCTCGCCGTTAGTATTCCACCGCAGGAGATGGCGGGCGAGGCGCCGTTGCCGAAGGTCTCCACGCCGAAGCAACGCAAGATTTCGATCTTTTTGGTGAGTCCGGTGAATTCGGGACAGTTGGAGTTGCCTCCGACGACGGTGGAAACACGAGAAAAGGAGGTATGTCAAAGACTTTGTTTTTCATCTTAAAGAAATAAGATTTGATCGAAACTAACGATCAATTTGAGGGTGTTTTTGTGTGTTTTAAGGTAAAGTTTGATAGTTTCATGAAGTTCAAGGTTATGTTTCGTTGGTTTAAGGTTAATTTGTTTGTGTTTTATAAAATTAGGAGGAGATAGAATTCGTCTATCAAGACACCACCGAAGACCCAGCTTCGGAACGCCGTGATTCCGTCGAGTCATCCGACATGAGCTCCTCGACGACAACCATCACCGGCCCCATGTCAATCCCCCTGTCTTCCACATCTGCCAGTGCGATGGTCACCGTCTCCGGCAGCGTTGAGAACGTCTCCGCCGAGCCACTCGTTTGTGGCCCAGAGATGATCACTCTTGAGCAACTCAAAATGAGCCTGGAAGTCCTGAAACAAGGCGGACCTGTCTCTCTCAAAGAATCCCTCGATGTCAAAGCATCGACGACGTCTACGCCGACCACTTCGACTGTCTCCCAGACGAATCTCGCTGCGCCCCAGCAGACACCCGCGCTCGCTATTGCCACATCAGTGCCAGCCACTTCCATGGTTGTCGCATCGAACATGGCCCCAACTGCACCTATTTCGATTCCGGTGGCGAATGTCGCGCTGCCTCCGGTGGCCGCACAGCTCGGAGGCACACCGCCGGTAACGAATTTATCACTTGGCGACCATGTCACCTTGCCGGTGTTGGTGCCTAATGCGGGGACAGTGCTGCCAGCAATTCAGCAACCGCAGCAGTCACAGGTGGTGCCGACTGCAAAACCGGTGGCGACGGTTTATCCAATGGCGCCTAATGCTTATAATCAACTGCCTCCGATGACGGCGCCGCAGTATACGAAGAGTATTCCGCAGAGTACATCGCTGCCGCAGGTGAGTGCGGCGATACCACAGCCGATTGTCACCCTGCCACCTATTCCTGTGGACGGAGGAGGAGGACAAGCTCAACAGGTGGCGCCTCAGCAGCAGACTTTGTCGGTAGAGGGTAGTAATAATGGGGGTAGTATTGAATCGAAGAAATCGCTTCCGAATCTCAAGTTAGTTATAGAAAGGTAAGCTTATTTTAAATTTATTATCCATTTAGGCATTTTATTTATTTTGTTTTTCAAATTGTAAGTTGTTAATAATGACTTAAATTTATTTTTAGTAATGCAACTCAGAATAGTCTACCCGGTACTCCCCAGGATAATAAATACTCAGCGCACATGCAAAGCTTACAGCAGAAATTGTCTTCGATTACGATGACCGGTCAAGTTCCCGTAAGCATTCTTTTGTTTTCTCTTTTTAACCTCAAAATAAGTTTATTGGTAATTTTATAATCTCGAACTATCTATTTTAACCTCACAATTTCTCATATCATTTAAACTCGGTTTGTATTCATACAGGGTCCTCTAAGTCCTCAAACAACTCTAGTTTCGGTTGATTTTTCCAAGAATGCAACTGCTCCTGATGCCACGGCAGATGGTAAGGCAGGCAATGGCGATACAGCGCCGAATAGTGGCTGCCCTAGCACCGAGTTGCTGTCGCCCGTGCAGGAACAGGCTGCGGTGCCCCTCGGCGATACGAAATTGGTGGATTTGAATGCAGAAATTGCCAAAATTCACTCGCGACGCGAGAGCGTCATTGAGCAGTCGTCGACTTCAACGTCACAGGTGTCATCGCCTGTGGCGGAGCTGCCCAAATCTTTGACTCCAGCAGCTGGCGGTGAACAAGTTCCTCCGGCTACCAAGCCTAAGGAACGCCGTGTGTCGCGGTTTAAAGTCAGCGTCGTCACCGAGCCGGATAGAAGCAAGTTGGAAATTCCTGCTGAAAAGCAGGTAACTACTAGTCAACAACAACAACCACAGTTGCAACAACAGTTGCCTGTTCAGCAAGGTCAACAAATATCTCAACAACAGGTACAACAACAGGAGCATGAACAGCGGATCACTGAACAGTTGTTTCAACAGCAGGTACCCACCCAGCAGGTTCCTCAACAGGTCCCGCACCAAGTTGTGCCGCCCTCGCAGACTATTCAACAGCAGGTTCAACAACAACAGGTCCAACAAGTTCAACAACAGGTGCCGCCGCAGATTATACCACTTTCACAGTCTAATCAAGAGATGACCACCCTGCATCCAATTGTTCAGCAACCGCAACAGTCTCCTGTGGTGTATCAACCACAACCGGTGTATCAACAACAGCCGGTGGCAAATATGGCGCATCTTATTGCACAGCCCCAGCAACCGCAACAACCGTTGCAACAGACGCTTATGCAAACGCAGCCACAGCAAGTCGCACTCACTCACCTTCAGGGTGCACAACTGCCGCCTGTGGTGCAACCAGTACAACCGCCACAGCGTTCCGAAGACATCGCCGAGGTGATTAATCATTCGTTTGAAAAACTACTAGAGACGGTTGTTGCGAAGAGCTATCCAAAGACAGGTAAGTTTAATTTAACCTCAATTTCTACTTTTTAACCTTACATTTCGATTTTGTACCGCGGCGGCTTGCCGCGTTGTGGAGCTCGATGTTCGTTAGATCACTGCAGTTAAGCAACGTCGGACGTAGCTAGGCGTTGGATGGGTGACCACTTGGTCTCCCCACTCAA
>WSZQ02075588.1:0-19982 GCA_019419845.2 Weissflogia rhopalogaster
TGTGTGTGTGTGTGTGTGTGTGTGTGTGTGTGTGTGTGTGTGTGTGTGTGTGTGTGTGTGTGTGTGTGTGTGTGATGCTGTTTTTTATCAAACCCTCTTTTCTCAATGTTTTGTGTTATTATTTCGTTCCAAGTTTTCTTGGGTCTCCCTCTGCTCTTTCAGTCTTTGTAGAGGACCCTACCATCCCAATTGTCTGTGTTCTATGAAATTTTATATACTTTCTATCTCCAGTCTTTTCCTTATTTCGTCGCTCCTGATTTTGTCTAATAGTTTCATCTCCATTATTCTTATCTTCATAAGGTCTCTTTTAGTTAGCGTCCACGATTCACAACCATACTACGTTAGTGTTGGTCTATACATTATTTTGTACATGCTGATTTTGGTTTTGGTTGATAATTCCTTTTTGTTTAGTATGTATTTGTACATCGCGAAGTAGAGCTTGTTTGTATTACATATTCTTGCATTCAATTCAGTATCTTGGTTTCCATTACTTTGAAGTATGACCCCGAGGTATTTGTATTAGCCTATTTGTTCGAATTGTTTATTATCTATGACCATACTCATCTTCTTTGGTTGCTTTGATATTACTAGCACTTTGGTTTTACTAATGTTCATCCTCATTCTATTTTGATTTAGTTCGTCGTGCCAAGAAAATTTTTTTATAAGAAAATTAATCGCAAATGATTTGATGTGTGACTAGTTTTTTTATTTTATTTTTTATTTTACCGAGCATCGACTGCTATGGTCATTAGCTCTATTCAATTCTGTTTCAATATGATGAGTCATATTAGAGGCTAACACTATTGATAAGAAGAATTCATTTTAATATGCATCCCCACCGAGAATCGTACCCGGGACCTCATGGACAGTGGCCATTGACCATACCATTGCACCACTTGACTGGACGACGAATGACTAGTGTGAAAGTAAATACAAATTATGAAAATTATAAAAAATCTTGTAATTTAACCTGATTCATTACGTTAGTGTAATATAATTTGAACCATTTAACCCATAAAACACTTGGTTTACTTACTTGGTTAACTGTAAATTGATACATTATTCTACTCCATTCTCGGTTTATATCATCTTTAGACTACGTTAATTAAAATTTCGAATCCCAATCCACTAAATCCCAATTCCGAGATTTAATCAACTCTTATGGTCCTTAGCCTAACTTAAAGGACCTGGAAGAGCTTCTGTTCCACTAAAGGTGTCTAAGAAAGCATGCTTTCTAGAGTATTTAAGCCGGTTCTGCGCCCTCATTAACCGCATCTGTTTTGCTGTCGTATGGCTTCGGTAGTAAAACTGGTGTTAACCTAAGCGTATACTAAGTTGCGAATGGGTCTCTAAATAGAAGTATTCTTCATCTTTAACAATGAAGAAGATTTAAAGCAAAGAGAAAAATTTGATCTAGGTGCCAAACTCTCCTAAATTTTCTGCTACTCTCATTTGATTACGAACGTAATTCGTGAATCGTAATATATACATGTTACAACAATGTAATGGCAACACTGTGCAGAACGAACAAGTAATAGAATAAATTATGTGTACATGCGCTTAGGCTCGATGCGCGTCCGTACAGCAGCAAGCGGATCGTGAGTGGTTGCGCGCAACGGGATGAAGGTGCGATTGGATTGGATAAAGGCGCACAATAAAAACATATCATTATATCGGCGGCTGCGATCGGCAAATGCAACGCCCCGCGTTTCGTTGGCCACTCCTGCGGTGAGCTGCCGGACGAGCGAGCACCGCTCTCTGTCTGCCGGCTGGAGCACCGGGAAACCGGGCGCAACAGAGAAGATGGCACGACACGAAACGCATGCTCAGTGGTGGGGACACACTCCCCAGACGCGAGATCGACACTACTACGGCACGGTGCGTCATTCTCGGTACGTCAGCCAGTGAGTAGCGAGTGCGTTTGCTCGGCTTGCGTGCGAACCGAATCCGGTCTGTTATCACCTTCACAGCATCCTCCGTGCCGCAGTGTTGCTGATTGACTTGTGTTTGATTCGGATTACTGTGCATTCGCGTGTGCTGCAATGTGCTCCGCGTGATTTCCGTCCGTCGGGTGTTTTGTTTTCGTTTGACTCCGTTCTGTGGTTGTTGTTGGTGCAGCAGGACATTGTGCGGAGCTGTTTGTACGCTGTGCCAGTGTAGTGGAACTCGTTTATCATCGCTGATAGCAACTAGGTAGACGAACCGGGTGCTGCGGCGTGGTCGAGGAAGTTGGGTGATAGATTTTGGGGAGGTTTTGTGTCTTTCCGTGTGCGCGTAGAGGTGCTTCGTAGAGCACTTCCCGCAGGACAAGGCGGCAAGATTCGCGTCAAAAATCGAGAACCGGTGCCGGTGTACGCGATGGAAATGGAGCGCGACAGGGAGCCGGAGCACGAACAGGAGCGCGATAGTGACATCGGCGAGGAGAGTCCAGTCGTAAGTGCATCTACTACTCCTTTTTTGCCTACATCTCTTCCTAAGCAGGAGGATAATTTCGATTAGGTGCGGACGTGTACCGGATAAACATGTACCGTCAACGCTGTCCGTCCACGTTCGAAACATTCAACGTGTCGCAGAAATAGCGATAAACTTGCGAGCGTGAATGAAAACGCACACCGTTGAAACATTGCAACTTGTCAACAGGATTTACAACCTACTATCTGTAAACTTCTATAGTTATTACTGATTTTGGTAGATTAAATAGTCGGATATAATTTTATTAGTACTTTTAAAAGTTATTGAAGTACAGATGTAACTGACAAACAATTAACTTTTGGTTCTGAGCAAGTTATTCACGTTTAAAATGATTGCTGAAGGATTATCAAACAATAATTAATACTTCATACAAGATCTGTAATGAGGAATATAATATCAATAACCTTTGCATACAGCTATAGTAAAACTTTAACATACTTAATCAGACCAAAAAAGGAAAACAATAAATGGATTAATTTTGGCAAAGAGTATTCCGTAGGGAAAAAGATCGCTGTACATTTCATATTAAGATACATATCAACCTATTCTCTTCTTATAGAGTAGTACAATTCGAAGTAACCAGGTTAGATCAAAATTTAATTTTGTTTAACTCCACATTGCAGGTAATAAGTCTCGTTCGTTCTTTATGGATCAATTTATAATCTAAACAATGTCTATATTTTCGTAAAATTCAAAAAAAAAAACAATTCAAACAAACTAACAAATTAAGAGGTTTCGTAAAGGCATTAGGGATAGTGACGGACTATCCTAACACCTTATTGATATAAACCTGGTTGGTGCTAAAAATTCATTACTTTAGTCACAAAACCTAAAACAACACAATCAAGTCATAAATTCAACAAAATACGAATAAGACCTCTTCTAGAAGGGTTCCGAAAAAGGGTCCTTATCCAAGTATGTGGTTGGTTGTTGGGGGCGTCGCGACGCGTCCATTGTGCGCACACGCCGTTTGTTTGATATCACTTTGATCCGGGCGGTATTGCGACCGACGGGGAACTTCGCTGCTGCGCATTCAACGGCGACGGCCCCTCTTTTTCCTGCAGCGTTGCACCAGGAGCAGGATCTCTCTCGCCGGTCGACGATTGGCCGTCGCGCCGACACGCCTCGCACATCTCTCATTGGAACACCGGATTAATCGTAATAATCCAATCGAAATACGCCTTATCACTTGAAAACGAGCTCGCTGAACACGAGCCTGCTGCAAGTTGATGCGCACTTTTCCCGCCTTGGCAACGCACCAAACATTTTTAAAAGCCCACAAATTTTCATTACATGTGTAATTTACTTCTTTTCGTGCGGTTTGTGCGAGCGCGCGCAGAAAGAAAACGTTTAATTGTTTGGCAGCGCGCCAACAATTTTGAGTTTGCGACGAATAAAATCATTTTCGTGCACGCGCGTTTTTTGTCTGTGATTTATTCGTATTTATTTATAACAGGGGGGGCCCGAGTGAACGTTGTGCTGCTCGACATAAGTCACGATTCGATCGGCGATTGTGTGGGACCATCATCGTTCCCGCGGCTTCCCAGCGACTTGTATTGATAGCTGATGATCAAAAACGCTCGTGCTTGGGGACCCACAAAGGCGCAGATTGTGATCGGCATTCGTTCATCGCCGTGGACGATCTTTTGTGACTAATTGAGTTTATTTTCCAAGATGACATTTCATGCTTTATAAATTGATATACTCCCGATATTCGCCTGTAAATCATAAATATTTAGACTAGTTTCCTTTTCACGATCCGTATTTGGTTGGGAAATTTGAAATCAATCAGCAATAATCTCATCGATGTTGTAAATCAATCAGGCAGCGAAATTAGGAAAAATAATTCGTTGGTATTAAGTTGTGTCGAGTTTGGGCCGGCGTGTTTTTGCCCGCGTGCAAACATCATGCGCACATCTGGTGCAATGCAGATGAGCAGATGATAAATTGTAAATCTTTGCGACCAAATGTGTTCGAACACACTTATATAAAGCTGGTATAAGGATGCCTACGATATTTCCGAGTGCCGGAGGACGGAAGACGAAAATGAGCAAAATATGTTCAACACATTTTTTCGGAGGATTTCAATCTGTTTTTATATCCGGCATTTTCGACATTCCGAATTTTAATTTCACATTGAAGAAATGCAAAACCCATAGAACTTATTTACTTTTATAACTTACTTCTAAAGTATTCCATTTAAAATTCAAGAGAATATAACTCTGCAATATTAATGTTTCCAAATTAATGAAGTAAACAGTTAATGTATATTTTCAACGCGCGTCGGGTCTAACGTGTAATCATACGAATTAAAATCAGTCTTAAACATTCCAAACGTAATTAAACGCTTCGAAAATTGGTATAAACAAATTTCCAATTAAAATTTCTACGCGATACACTGCTTTTACATGGGTATAATTAAGTTGCCAAACCCAGTTTTAGGACCAACTATGTTCCTAAATTGTATAAAGACATCAATAAAGGAGAAAAAGCAGGCTAAAATGACATAAATGCCCTTAATTACCGGATATATTTGTTTTTATGAGGACTATCGCATGCAGTGTTGTTATTTTCGATGGAAATTTAAAGAAAATTGATTTTAATTGTTGTCCATTATTGGGTAATTAATCATTAAAGTATGAAATGCAGTTTTTCATATTTAAAATGCCGCTATTTCCCCTTCGAATTTCTAACAATTACGCAGTACATGATTTATATATTCGAGCTGTACTTCAATTAATTCTCAGTCGAGATCAGAAAATATTTCGCTGACTTCGATCATATACTGTTAGAATACATCGCCTAATGCGGATTTATGATCGATAAATAGCAATTTGTTGGATTACATCGGTTAGGTTTGCAACCCAAGACTGAGAATCACAAATAATCTCGGTGCTGCAGTTGTTTTCCTGGTATGCATTTTGAAAACAATTTTGGATTATCCTAGGCCTGGGTATTTCAAGAATTATTCAACTTTCTGACATATTCACGGTGCAATAAAGGCTTACTGATACCAAGGGACTTCCAAACCCTCCGCTGGGCAATAAAACTACCCTTATAATACTTACATAAACCTTGCCTATGAATAGATTCGGGCAGTACTAGGGTCAGCAATTAAGAATCGCTTTGCAATAAATTGGCCGGCTTAGTATAGAGTGACATCGGTTTATTGAAGGTATAAATGCGGTTCGTCGAAAATTGGAAAATTGACGAATTTGAGAAATCACTGTTTGAGTGATGGAGACTGCCGGGTCAGATCTACGGGTTGATGTCTGCGAGATTTAATTAGTTTCGATTGTAGTGTCAGAGTGTCAACTGTAATTAACGCTAAGATGATTTTAATTTGACTTTAGCTATGATGAGGGTATTATGAGGCTTTATATACGTGTACGTTCAAGTTGTAATTAATTTCGTCTGTGAGATTTGTACAAATCTCGTGATTTTAATTAGGTTTCATTGAACTGGGTAATTTTGATTTTGTTATTTTCAGGTTGGTGAAATTTCCTTTTGTTTTTGTTTTAAGTTAAATGTTGGTGAAGTGTTGGTGGTGTTGAAAGTTGAAGTTAAGAGTTGGTGTTGATGAAGTTTGATTTTTTTTACGGCAAGTGTAATTCTACTGAATCTAAAAGTTTGCCAACTCTTTCTACTACTTACTATAGCTGCCTGATTTAGCTGCCTAAGAGAGAATATTCACCTAGGGGTTAAGAAAAACACGCTTTTTAATTTTTTCGCTTTTCTTAAGGAGTGTAATCTGAAAAATGTCTATAAAATACAAAGAAAAATTTAAAAACTGGCTAATTAAATGTTATAATAGATTGTGTTATATATTACTTTCCAAATTTTCAAACATTTTTCAAAAAGTTTTTCAGAAATTTAGTAATCATCTTTTTGTTTCACATGATTTTTGACGAAACGCCACTGGCTTCACCTTTTTAGAAGTATTTAAAATATTCTGTAAAGCGTATGCTTTCAGTTATAAGAAATTGATAATCCAAATAGTTTTTCCGAAAAATCATAACAATTGCATTCTATCCGTCTCAGGTGTATAATCCTCCTTGACTTCTTCTCTCTTTTCGTGTACTGATAATCTATTATTCTCTATTCTCTCCTTTACTCTGCTCTATATTTCTGTATAAAAATGCAATGCAAGCATACTGGTATTTCAAAAATCGGAATACCCTTCATATTTTCGCCGGTATTAATGTCGGTATTCATGTACAAATACTAGTATTAATTAGTTTCTCAATGAAGATATTATTTACGCTCCTCTAATAAGTGAAATTGGTTAACGTACCGTTCGAATTGTGGGAATGCAAGTTCAGGTCCTGTCGGAGGCATTATTCATTTTCTGTCTCTAATTAATACAATTCGTGATTAATATTTTAGATTTTCTAAATTCATTCTTAGTTTTTTATAAATTTAAATTTTATTTATTTTTTTCGTAATACATAGTTTCAAAATTGGATATACGGAAATACTGGTATTGAAATTTTGGACGTTAATGCTACTAACGTTCTTGTGCAACAACAGTGCTCGAATGCCAGATGTTTTCTTCCACCCTTTCCAAGTAACCTTTACTCTCCTGCATTTTCAACTCTACTCCATCTTTATCCACCAATCTCCTTTATATTCGTAATTGTAAGTACCTCTTCAGCCTTCCTTTAATTGAACTATCTTTCTATAGTTTCCTGTATTTGCATCTTCTTCTAATTTTCAGCAAATCCTAGTCAGTTGTGCACGCAAGCTTATACACTGCTATATCGTGTGGAGACCCCTATGTTCTCTGTTAAATGTTATATATGAGTGACGTACAGTACACGTCACTCACCCCGGTGGTGTCCTATTCGGGGGCCTCTAGACAGATGCCTATCCTTGTCTGACGAATATACTTAAAAGGACATGAATCAACTTGAAGAAACAACCTATCTCCTTTTAATGTAGGAGTCAGACAAAGGAAACCACGATGCTAAACGACGCGACGCCGGCAGTCTGACGCACGTCTAATGGATAAACCGCCACTGATTTAAGTACACTCAAGATAGTTGCGGATTACCTACCACCTTCACTAGAACAACATTATTCCGTGCATAATTTCATAGTAGCTTAATATGTTCTATCTGCTATGCCTCTCTGATAGGCAGCACTCTCCTCTACTCTTTTTTTCATCTACCATTATTTGCCCTTTCTTCTACAATCGCCAAAAGCATCTGAAAGTAATTCAATTGCCCTTCAAATCGACACAACTATCTATTCGAAAATCAATGGAACCTAGTGGCGTCTCTATTCAATTCGTGTGCAGTCCACTGTCTACGGTTATTCCTGGTGACAATATTAAAATAGAAGGCCGCATATTAATGCCGAATGTAATGTGGTTCCGCGCGTCTCCCCGCTGCGTCGCCATGATAAATCAATTCCAAACATCGTTCGGTACTAATATTGTCCCCGATCACCGGGGCCACCCCACCGTGAGCGCGCATTGGACACCGAAGAGCAGCGCACACATAAACCATCCCAACTTATAGACTGCATGTTTTGATAACACTGAGAATCACAAAGATGTATACCGAATGCCGCATAATTGAGGTGTGCCCAACGTAAAACACTCGGTACAAGCCAACATCGCCGGTTTCGAAAACGAGCATTGCATTATTTATGACAAATTTTATAAATCTCGCCGGTGTGGGCGCGACGAGATTGTCCGTGTTTTCGTTTCACCCTCCTTTTGGTTCCATAGTTTCAATCTTAAGCGCGTTTTTATGGCTGATTGTGAAATTTATTTCGAGACACAACGAACAACGACTTCAGTCATATCAACACATTTTGATGGGGACTCCGTACGCGTATATTTAAATATTGGCAATAAAACACCGAGATGATTTATCGCTCTATTTCCGAGCGCATTGTGGCGCGCCAGTGATTTAATTACTCGCCGGTGGCCAATTAGCATGGATCTAGCGCAGTTGCGCGGCGCAGCGCAACGCTAGACTTCATTGCAGCCAATCATGCGCATGCGTCGTACGCTGACGGGTAAGTGTGGTGCGCATGCGCAAGCGCCGCTAAACAATGGACGATAATGTAACAACCGTATAAACATCCAAACATATTCGTACGCATTTTCTCTTCTTGGCTTACTTCTCCATTCGTAGACTTAAGAAAAATTTGTAACGGTTTCTTGTACAATTATTTTGAATATCCAAATGATATTCGTTTATATATGTGTGTATTGCTGTTCTAAATAATTTCAAATTTGAGAACGAAGGTCGAGAATCCAGGGGATTCAGTATAATTAAATTGAAAGTAGAATATTCTCGATGTTTTGCATAGATTCCTAACGTGTAAATAGTATCATCTAAATCATCGTTTTGAATGTTGCGACATTCCGATACCTTCTGAAATTCTCGTATAAACGCTTAGAAAATGATACACCTTAGATTTTCTTCAATACAATTTAGTCTTGTAAAATTTGAAGATTTTCTTTATTTAATATATAAATTAATATGAATAAATCATCATATAGAAAACATTTAGGGGTTGATCAAGAATTGTCTATTCTAGTTTTGTTACCAATATATTAATATAATGCAGAAATATTTATAGAGACTATTTCGCGGTGTATATGATAAATATTTCCTTTTCATACTATTTTATTAATAGGAATATATGTTTGATTATTTCTGCAAATTGCTCTGCGAGGACAGAATTTTAAAAATCCAACAAATATTTAAATTATTCTCTTAATTAGTTCAGAAGACTATGACTATACTTGCATCGAATCTTAGTGTTTTTAATTTTTCTCAACTCTCCTTTCTCCTACTGCACTCTTTTCTCTTTATCGCAAACAATAAACAATAATAAAGCAACCGCAAAAACATATTTGTATAAATTTTCTCCATGTGACTCACTTCACTATATGCAAACTAAAATCATGTGTAATGGTTTCGCATATAATTATTGCTGGTATGCACATGATATTCACTTATGCCATATGTTATTCAATAATGTTATTGATTAATTAATATTGCATCAAAATAATCTTAACAGAAATACTTATTGATTTTCTCTGTAAATCCTAAATTATATGAAAATAAATAGTTGTGTATCATTTCTTCGTCATTTTCTCATCCATATATCATAGAATTCCCATTGTTGTAGTAATCAATTCTCAACTAAATGAGATTTTGTTTTGGTATATCCACTTACGCTGCCAGGTATTGTAGTCATTGATAATTATAATATTGAACAGAATTATAAACCATACATCAATCGATTCAGTATGAAATTTGTTACAAACTCCAGAAACACTGTTTCTTTTTATTATGTAGAATTGATGTTATAACTGATTATGATTAATTGTATGTTGTTTCTAATAACGGCGACATTTTCGTTACCAGAAATGTTACTTGAAATGATTTCTGCTAAAGTTCTCATTTCTATTTAATATTGTCTTGGTTCTATAAATGCAAATCTTCACAGAATTTAATTTCCCACTAAATTTTGCAATAGATTTCGATTAATTGTGTAGAAATCGGTGATATTGAGTTTAATAACATCAACATCGTCGGTCTTAAAAAAAAGACTTGTCCTTAAGATTCAATTTTTATTTGTATTTCCTGTATTCCTAGGTTTTTTACCATGAAAACATGCTTGAGTGTGAAATTTGACCCTCTATCTGATCCAGATTCGCCTGGAACAGATTATCTATTAAGTAGAACAGAAGCGACAATCTGACAATTATAGTGTCGACGTGATTCTCGTCCTTTCCTATTTCAGATGATATTATTAATATAAATTTGATGGTATCTTATATAACTCATTAATACTTGCGTTGAATCTTGGCATTTTAAATTTTCTTGAAATAATGATTTATTTTATTATACTCTCTTCCTCTAAGTTCTCCCCTATTCCTTGCTTTGGCTTTCTCTTCTGTACTGATCTTCTTGCACCCTACCCTTCTTCATCTTCCACACTACTTTTCCTTAGAAACTTCTCAAGTGATCGCATATTATAAAATCAGCTCTAGCTATTCTTCCTTTGCAGTATTCTCTTGTACGTTTATTTAGTCTCATGGATGTACTTCTCCATTTGCTTCAATCATCCTCTATTTTTCTGTTTTCATCATTTTTTCTAATTCATCAATTGTTATTCATCCCTTTTCCCAATTACATTACTACAACGACCAGCTACTTCTTTGCTAACTTTAAATAATAGCAATAAATTAAATAATATAGCAACCGCAGAAATAACCAAACATATTCGTAAACATTTTCTGCACGTGACTAACTTCACTATTCACAAACTTAAAAAAAAAACGTTTGTAACGGTTTCGCATATAATTATTGCGTGTATCCAAGCGATATTCACTTAGGTATCACATGTTATTCAATTTGGTTAATTAATATTCCAGTAATTATGGATCGTTAATAACAATGAGGTTTCCAATTTACTGTTAACTGCTGGATATTTTGATGAAGCTCTTGCTTCTCGCTGCGGTTGCTTGTACGTGAATAAAACACGTATAAACCAATTGTTATGTGTCAGATGTTGGCGCACACATCGTCGATCATTCCGGCGCGTGCCACATGAGTCGTGCGCATGCGCGACCGTTGATAATTTAATTAAGTCTGATCTATGCTAATTTTAACTGCAATTAAGTCCATGTTCCAATGTCGGCAAACTAAATCCATTTAATTGCGTGCAATTTATCGTTGCTCGGCAAGTTGTCAAAAGAAATCCGGGCCGAGATCGTCCCCAGAATATGCAAGAAATGCATCAAAAACTGCACAATAGAAAATAAGGCCATAAAAGCGTAGCTTTAATAAAAATATGAATTTCACGGACCATAAAGCAATAAAACGGTGAGTCGTAAATAAATTTATTATGCTAAGCCGTGTCTACTTTGGAGCCAATCGACTAGACTACCAAATATTTATCATCGCTGTACATCGGCTACGTTTACAGCATTTCGCACATTTGAAGTAAATTGCGTTTTGAAAATAGTTGATAGAAGTTTGGGGGAATTGATCGTTGAATGGACGTGATTAGGCCAGAAGTGATTTCGAGAATTATGAATGCGTAGCGAAATTAATGGCATACGTTGATCCGGCTATATTTACGTTGCTCAAGCGAAGAAGAGAAGGAAATAACAGCCCGATGCGCGACTGTCGCTGTTTCTGCCAGTTCTCACTTCACGTAATTAATTACAATAGGATGTTGTTTTTATAGCGGCGCAGTTGGGTGATTAATTAAATCGCGTCAATTTAGCGCGGTTAATGGTTGGTGTCGAGTGTGTACATACTTGCGAAGCAGGATTTGTTCTTAATTAACATTTTTCGTTTGGGTGCCAAAAATTGTGGGTATACTTTGGAATTATACGAAATACCTTTAGAAACTCTGAAGTTTATGAAGTTTAAAAATCGGCTAATATTTAAAAAAATTTAATTTCAAACAAGAAAGAAATCAGTTTACAATAGGGATACCTTTAAATTTACATTCAAAGTATTTACAAGATTATTTAAAACCAGTTAAATTCGTTTTACTTTGATCAGGGTAATCTTTATTGATATCTTTATAATCTTTTTTGATAAACTAAAAGTGTTCCTTCCTTTTTTGTATATTTTGTAAAAATGTAGCAAAACAATTCCAAGGATTGCCACTGTTATCATTCGCTGAGGTGAAATTTTATTAAAAATGCCAATTTGTGGTTTTGTATTAAATACTGGTTACTTTGCGGATGTCTATAAAGTCATCAATATATCCTTTATTGGCACGATAAGCCACTTTAATTATTATTGTTGATTTAAGGTCGCAGTTAGTTCTACCGTTGTCTGGCCCGACAATCACACATGGTTACAGACTCGCATGCGCAAGTAAGATGTCATTTTATAACGTGGCGCTGTTTTCAGCAGTATGTGTCAAACTGCGCATCAGGTCAAGCAGATACTACTGTTTTTATCTAATGCTATTTAAATGACTTCTCTGTCGTCAATGGTATATTTCGATACCAGTCTGGAAACGATAATTTTGTTAGCAGCGTTGCCAACAAGTACACCAATAGCCCTTTGCATCCAAGTATAGTTCGGTCTTTTTGCGATGTTAGAAATGTCTTCATGTACAAATAATACGAGACCATGACGATTAAAACAAAAGTACATGAGTTAGTTCATTTCATTAGTTGTTTATTGAACGCCTCTTCTAACGATTTTGACGCATGCTTACTGCAATACTCTGGTTTGTTTCAATGCCTTAATGTATAAATCTTATAATACGAGGCCATGACGACTAAAACAAAAGTACGTTAGTGCATTTTATTAATAGCTTGTTGAAACCAATTGATAATGATTTTTTTTCATATGTATCCCCTCAAAAGACGGCTTTGACGCATGTTTTTGGCGTGTGGAAGCAAGTGGTTTGAAGTAAGTATACTTCAAAATCGTCAAGCATGCGACAAAATCCTTTGGGACACGCTTGTACAAGCTACTAATGAAACGCAATAACACACGTACTTTTGTTTTAGTCGTCATAGCTTCATTTTATTAAGATTTATACATAATAAAGATTTCGAAACATACATTTTCTAAATAATACGAGAAATTACCGAAAGTGCGGAAAAGCCGTATTTTAGAGCATACATAAGAAAACAAAACTTTTCATTGTGGACAACGTAATTTCCAAAGCGTAAATAAATTAGTTAACTCTGCATGCACGTACACATACTCTCGCATGCACGTCTGCTACATAAACTTGATTATCTAGCCCGACAATTCGTCACCTAACTTCGGCCTAAAATTAAATGAAAATTGTAATGAATATTCCATTTGCACTCATAAAATGAAATGAAAGATGTTTCTACAACGTAATTCCTGTGTAAAAAGAGTTTACATCGAGAATTTGCGTAGGCTTCAAATAAAGTGGGAATTTTTGTAAAAAAAAGAAAAACATCTCGCAATAAATAAGGAATCAAAGTAAATATGAAAATAAAACATGTAATAAAACGTGTTGACATTGGCTTGCATTATTGGTTAACGGCTGAATGACGCACGCATCGCACATCCGCGGCGAATCATTGTCAGGTTTTATTGAGCTTTAATCGTTTGATGTATAATTAGACGATTTTCGACGCATTTCGTGCGAAACACAAGGGCGTACGAATACAGCCTGCAGTTTGCAGTCTGCAGCGCGTCGAAAAGTCAAGATAAATGCACGCGACATTATTAAACAGTCATGTAAACTAGAGTATAAGTAGTGCTGGTCATTTGTCAGGTGTGATTACCGTCACGACGGGCACGCCGTGCATCTCGCGAGCCTGCAAACGAGAGAGATACGCCTGCGTTTAGCCAGCCTGCAGCCAACAGCATCCCAGCAGAGCCCGTGGGAAACCAGCAGGACGTTTCGCGCGCGCATCGGGTGGCATTCTGCACACTCGTAGTCTTAAGAAAACGCACATTTAATTATCGCCTCCCTTTGTCTGCTGCACGTCCGCACGCAAATATATAATCCTGCACTGCATTTGTTTGCACACATTTGTCGCATTTGTTGGTGTCTTGAAGTTTTGCTATTCGATTTGACGGTGGTAATGGTAGCCGCCATCGCACAAATCGCGCATGTCACGTATTGTCGGATGTATTAATATAATTAGCGAGTTTTATACAACTATAAATATTTTCGGTGATGCGGGGCTCGGGAGGCGGTTGGTATGGTTCGCCTCTGGCTGGCATCAAACGCACACGGCGCGTAAAAATCCAAAAGCGACCCGAATTAATTTCACTTAATGTACCGTGATGAATACGTATATATGCGCGGCTGGATGTCGCGAGATGGGGACTAACAATAGGTATTTATAATTGCGCCGCGTGCACCACGTTTATAATACGCGGGCACCATTTGCGCACCAAAAATAATTTTATACTGGGAATTAATTTGCCACACTTTTTTGTGTTCTAGATTGCTTTATTTTCTCTGTAATTATTTCATGTCAATGTTTTATTTTATTTTCTACCCTAAGGTTATTTTTGACATAATTACTTTCATGTTGACAATATATGCATATATAGAGTGAAACACTTATAATTAGTGTGATCAGATATTTGCGGTCTTCTTTTCCATAATTATAAATGACTATTTAAATAGACCTTTTATGTAATTTGATAGTTTTTCTTTGGGAATTGGTGACATGTTTCGCCCATCTGTCATATTCAAAATGTAATAGGCTGTCGATAATGTATGGCAAAAGAGAATTCAAACTTTTCATCTATAAAAATCTAGAATTTATTCACATTCCGCCAACAATTAATTTAGTCAATACAAATCAAATTGCTCAAAAATGTGAATCTATTAAATAACATTTTGAAACTAGTTCTATGTATATGCACTTCTATTAGTAGTACTTTAGCAGTGTTACTTTCATCCGTAAGGGTATTCAGTTAATAGATATCCGTGGGTGTCCAGCCAACTAGCGCAGTGGTAAGTTTGCTGACTGCTGACCACAAAGTCCCGGTCTTGATTCCCGGAGGATCTAGAGGAATAAGAATTCTTCTTCGTATCAACACTATTGGTCTCCAATATGACTAATTACAAAAATGAATACAGCTAATGACCATAAAAGTCTTCTTCTTCCATATTAGTCGAGACTCAGAAACAAACAAAAAGAAAGCAAGCAAAGAAATCGTAAATAGAGTTAAATATGATGACTCCGACCGAATTGAAGCCCGTTAATACCTCAATAACATTATTTTATTTTAAATTTATGTTACTGCAATTTAGGTTCTTATGGGGGGGGCTTGGTAGGAAATTTGACCTTTGGCCCGGACAGGGACCGGATTGCAAATTCCACACTCGGTCCCTTCATAGGAACATACTAATTTCGGAAAGGCTAATTTAGGGAAAAGTAGGACAAAACTAGTTTAAATTGATTAATCCGAAGTTATTCCTCTGCGACTCAAATTACATTACATTATTTATCCTGTTATATTGTTCAATTTGACATGTTCTTCCCCCACGAATGCTTCCGAGCTACTTGAGTAGATTCTGGGCAGCTTCTGGACTATATATGACGGACCCTTTTGAAGGCGTGGATCACATTTTCTGTATATTTGTAGGTCCTGTGCGTTCAGGTCATCAATGTCCACAAGAAACTCACTACCCCGTCAAAAATTCTACATAATTAAGTGTCTTATATAAGTAGCTATTTACCGAGCATCCACTACTATGGTCATTATTCCATTCTTTCTCAATGTTATTAGTCATAGTAGGGGATAATACTATTGATAAGAAGAAGAGTTCATTTTACTATGCATCTTCGTGGTCAGTAGTCATGGTCTATACCACTTCGCCACTTGGCTGGACATTTTATTTCTTAAATGACAAATGTACGCATACATATCAAAATGAACAAATTAAAGTTAAAAAATAGATTAATACACGTTGGTATTTTATTATTTTATTGTTAAAAATATTTGATAGTAAATATAGTTAATTTTAATTCTGCTTAGTTAATAAAGGCTTATTAGAACATACTTAGATCTTGTTGACCTATTTGTCAATAGACCGTCTAGAGGTGGCCCATATACTCGATTCCTAGACTGTCTAGTATCTCATCTTGTCTCATATAGCGCCTACAATGTGAAATTATGATGGTCATTATCACTATGTACTATGTAATATATTATTGATTATTGTTAGTAACCATCGGCGCATCAGGTCCCGTTCAGTAGAACATTGACCTGCGTTTTTTGGTCTAGGAACAATACCGTAAACGCGGATTGGTCTATTGCCATGGCTACTAGGTAAAACTGGTTTTCTTATGATTTATTACCACTCTGAATTCTTACTCATTGGCCACAAGATTAGAATCTAATTTGGAGCAATAATATCTTTTTAGAAGCCTTGGAACCAATCCAGGTCAATTCCATATGAAGACTATATGTAAAATCGTCACAAAATTAATTTGAAATTTCTGGAATTAGCATTATAAATAATTCGCAAAAAAAAACAATTAAATGTGCTAAATATTTAGTATGCATCTATACTTCCTCAATAATTTGGATAAATTTAACATTAATTTTAGAGTAATTATGATACTCTTCTGTGAAAATGCCCAAATAACGTGTAAACTACATCCATTTCATTCCTGTGTCAGCATCGACCAGACAGTCAGCAGGAGAACAACTACCTCTCCACACATCTTCAACGCATGCGATCACTGCATCACGCAACATCAAACGCACTCTTCACTCCTAATGGGCTAAAATTAAAACCGCGCGACTTGGTCGGATTAATTTCTTGGAATTATTCATTTCGAATGCTGCGCGCCCGCGCTGCTTCCGTCACACGAAGCTGGCAAATTAAATTTGGCCCACCGCTGTTGTGATTTGTGCTTCCCTTACGCGATGCCGCATTTTATAGCCGCACACCACGCGCCTTCGAGTCGACTCACTCTGATATTAATTAGTTAAACCATGTGGCTCACATCCCAGCCGACGAAAGAATCCTGCGTGTTGGGCAGTCGCGTCGCCAGCGCACATTTGAAGATTTGCATTCGCCGATTTGCGGGCAAATGTTTCAATTTATCCAATACGTGCATGATTTATTATACGCGCACGGCTGTAAATTGAGTGCTGCTGGAGTGAAAGCCGCATCATAATTATAACTTATAAATACTCCCACTTCGCGGAATCATAATAATCTATTTTAGTGGTGTTTTACTTGCGCGCAACATGCGCATTTCGTAGATTTATTTCCACGCGCCTTTTTCTTGCGAGTTTGTTGAGTTACATATGTATTATTTACAGGGTGTTTTAGGTTTAAGTTATTCAAGGTCAATATTATCATTTATCATCTATTGTGTTTCTGTTACTACCATGCTTTAACAATATACTTTATGTGATCAGATTACTGCCTTTGCACTCGAGACGTTTCTCGATAGCGGTCTGTGACATCTCGAGATGAGTATGGTCGAACGCCGTCGAATTGTTGTTGAGGCCTGCCACGTGCGATGCGCGCGATATCGCGTGTTCTTGCGATGCGCGCCGATCGCCCTTCTGTAGCAGTGTGGTCGGGCGCAGAATCGGCGCCACTCGAGTGTACAAGGTTCTATTATGCTTCGCTTATATCACTTCAAAAGCAGTTTAAGTGGACTGGGATTCTTATTGTGATAACCATAGTCACTTCTTGGGAGTTACATGGAAAGGATACGACCGTTTAAATACTGTCAATACATATTCGCAGTTTCAACTTATTGTTAGTATTAATATCTAATTTTGTGTACCATAGAATTTTTAAATCACCCTGTATATACCAAACCCTTTTAGTACTTCGCTCTTAAAGGCGTTATAACAGTGAAGAGTACCACTTAAAAATATTGCTCTTCATTTTCCAAGAATCACATGTATTTATGTCTGCGTAATTTGCATTGTTGCACATACGCACATTGCTTAACCATATACAATTCCTCACTATCTACTCCTAACAATTTCAATATACCAAACTCTTTCCAAACGCTCATTTTAAACACTATTCACACCGATAATTTTTTTCTCAAAATAAACGCAAACGTTCGTTCCATTTGTAGATATTTAAAACCGTTTTTCAAAAGTTTGGAAACATTGCGATGAGTTGTAGCCGTTTTGTAGTGTGCAGTAATCAAACATGTCTAAACAAAATCGTTGAAATAAAGGCACATAAGTGTAATTTATCGAGGTGATAACTCAATAGGATGTTCCAATAAACTCACTCCTGCTTGCTGCCTGCTGTAGTGGGCATTTGTTGTAAGCGTGTGCTCGACACGAACACACGCCGTCCATCATACGTTTGTTGGTTATACTGTGCGCGGTGTGAAAAAGTGTAAAATTTAAGATTTATCGTAAAAAACGCGCGCGCACTCCATGCATTGAAGGCGCGTCGCAGGAGCCGCAGAAACAGTTCTATTTCAAGATTTATGAATGCAGACAGCGCCGGCGCGTTGTCTATCAGCCACTCACGTGTGCGTGTACGCGCCAGCAGAAATTGAAAACGTGTGACACTCGCGTGAGATCAATTTACAGCACACTAACGCAACGCTGAATGTTTGCTTGGAAGTAATTTTAATTAGGTTTGCAGCCATCTTGCATATTTCAACATTCCGGACGAGATGATCGTGATTGATTCGATAATACACGAGATTTTTTCAATGTTGGTTAGAAAATCCCCGAATAGTTGCAGCCACCGAACTTTCGATGTCTTTAAACGCACGTATTAGCGACTTCTAAACATTTTTTCTCTTATATTTATCAGAATAATTCCTAAAATTTCAAAAATCTCCCGAACTCTTAGAATTAGCTGCCTCCCAATATTTTTAAGTACACTTTTTGACGAATTAATTAAGGTAAAATAAATTATATCTCATATAGGATTGTCAAGAGTTAAAGAATAATAAATAATAATGTTTCCTCGAAATTGCCAGAATATTTTACAAAATTTTCTCCGCTGTTCATCAGTATTAAATTGGAGGAGTTTAAAAAGATGTTTGCCAGGATTGCATAATTACCAATAGCCATCTTAAGCCATATAACATTAAGATGTCTAAATAGAACTAAGAACTAATCTTTATTCCTTTGGAGAAGGAGATAATTGTGTTTTTATCGGTTAAAAATATGACTTTAACATTCTTCTTTTAATGGTAAAATTCAGAAGCCGTGGATTTTTACTACGTTATTTATTTTCTTTTATAACCCTAAAATGCAGAAATTATGTAGCTAACAATCATAATCATACGATTTTAATTTTTACATTTGGCCTAAACCTTTTTAGTTTTCCCAAAGAACAGTTATACATTTCGCATATTTTACTGGAAATAATTTTAATTACGTATTCGATGCCATCTTGAATATTCCTGCATGCGAGCCGTTGGCGACGATGCGACTCACGATATATTCAAATCTACCCTGGATATTCACGTGTGCATTCTTTTTATCGCGCGCAATAATCTTGGAAATAATTTTCAAGTCGTTTATGCACACGCAATCGACACGTAACTGTTGTATATTTCGTTATTATTTAAGCTTTAATTACACAATATTTATATACTATAGAACATATTCCTGCATTTTCCAGATCGTTTAATATTACCCTCTATAATGAGAAATATGTAATTGGTGATTTTGAGTATTTGTTAATGGTTAAAGAAAGTTTGAAATTGTTGAAGCTTTATGGGTTTGAAATTTGTTTCAAGCTTTAACTGTGAATGTCGTCAGTTAATAGCTTTTCGGCATTTTCATTAATTTAATCAAATTTCTTGTTTACATCAATTCCTTAGACTCTAACATAAAATTCACAACAGAAAAAGAGAACAATGCTTCCATTAATTTCCTAGACATCACAATTAAACGCATCTCAAATAAAGTAGATTTCTCTATTTACAGAAAACCTACAACTACAGATGGTATTATACCTTTCGACTCTTTTCACCCCCTTTCAACTAAATTATCATCTCTTAACTCTCTCGTACATAGACTTACAGCCATTCCTCTATCACCAGA
>WSZQ02075599.1:0-19980 GCA_019419845.2 Weissflogia rhopalogaster
GCGCAACATCGCTGTTCCCTTCGTCTGTCCATTGTTAACTATTTCTACTTGTGTGATAAATAAACTATTCCTCATTCATAAACAATTGCATCATCATTCCGCAATCAACGGCACACCGTACCCCACACACTTATCTTATAGATGAAGAGATGGAGTTGTGGCTACCCTCATGTAGTTGAAGGTAGCCACAACTCCAAAGTTGATGAATTTTGACAATTTCAAAAACATACTCAAGGAATCCTGATTTTTCAGCTAAATCGTAATGGATTCAAAGATTTCTCAATTCTATCTTATAGCTAAAGGATTGATGGTACTTATGAAATCACTCCATAGTCTGAAGTAAATGTCAGGGCAACAATGATACATGATATTACAACCATTCAATGTTGACTTTTCCAAGTTATAAATAAAATAACGCAATGTTCTTATATGTACCCTAAATTGTAAGTGGTATGATCCACTGACAATAAGGTCACTGGATCGAATCCCAGCGGCTGTAGATCATACTTAATTCTTGTTCTAATTAATAGCAATTAGTTTCTAAAATAACTAATTACATTGCAAACGAATTAAATAGAGCTAATGACCACAATAGTCGATGCTCTTTAGACTCAATAAAAATGCTTTCCTTTTTAATGAATCAATTTAATTTGTATATAAACAATATGAAATATACTACAGTTCACAAATATGTTAATTCATGTTTAGTGAAAAATACAAAGATATTATAAAGAAATCAAAGCAATTTTACGAAGTTGGAACTGCATTACTTCCCTGTAATAAGACAGTCTCAAAATCCACGGTATTGCTTTCGTTGATAATCGCGAAATACGAACCTACACAAAAGATATTAATATAAAAATAAGTAACATATACAATTAAAACTCACGAGGGCCAATACTAAAGGAATTCTGTCCATCCACGGCAATGGGTACTATTTCCGAGTTCAAAAGTAATTTTCCAATACCTCGCACAACTATTCCAATCTAGAAAAAAAAACTATGTTTAAAAATATTAATACTACTACCAGACCTTACCAGGAAAGCATCGCCCGGACAGAAGCTTTCGTGCTGTTTTTTCGGACGAAGAAGCAGAGAGCAGGTAGTGACGCCTCCAGAGGCTAAACCAAGTCCCAACGAAATTGACGAGGAATTGAATACCTCCTGATAGTCGTTTAAGTTCTTTATAATTAAATCTACAATTCAATATTAAAAATATATACGTTTTAAATTGCATTGTATCTATGGTAAAAGAACATACTTTTCTCTGGAAATTTGCATATGTTGCACACACCATGTAAATTTGTCGTTTTCTTACGTATACAATTTGAAGACAATTCATTCGCATTTAAAGACATTAAATGTTTGAGGAAATATGGAATCATACTACAATTTTGGAGAGTAACAATACTTCCTTTTGAACCAACACTATCTTGTTCTGCAAGATGACTAGAAGAGGAATCGTTAGAGCTTTTTGCCATCAATTCCTGTTCATTGCCATGCTTTAAATGTTGGCTTGAATCAACTTCGGATGTATCCAGTAAAGCAGAATCTGATTTATCTCTCTTGCCTATTACTTTATTCCTTGATTTCAATCTCTTTATGGGTTTACTCTTTTTATTTTTATGAAAAATTACACTCATTTCTTCAAAAGATAGAAGACTTAGTTTTTGCTTTATAGGTCTACCATAACGACTAGTCTTAAGCTCACCTATAAGAACGTATTTAGATTGAAAGAACAAAACATAAAATTATCTACTCACATCCGGAATCATATTGTTTTGATGCTTCTGATGTTGTGGTTTGGGAAGATGCAGTATTATCTATGATTGTGCTATTTCCAATTGGTTCGAAATCCAACTATAATGTGAAGCAGTTGTTAGAAATTGTAGAGAAAATGTAATCTCGTACTTACATTTGAAATGTTTCCATCCAATAAATTTGTTAATTCTTTCGACTTATTTGGCATGTTTGACTGGAAAAGAGATTCCTTAATATTGCATAACAAACTTTACGTGAATATAATGGTAATTACAATTTAAACTGATCTTAATTTGATGTAAGGGACAATTTACTTCGCTTCACATATATAAACGTTAAATTCAATCACACGCGTTTTGAAGGATTTCACATGAATACTCTATCTTGTTTACGTGAATTTTTATCAAGGTATACAAGAAGGAAACAACGATGTGGCTAACAGTAAGGTGACCAGACTTTGATACAAGACAACTTAGATTACAGACAACAACTTTTCGATAACTATATCATAGAAAATAAAATAACTGAAATATTTAAATTGTTCTGTATTGTAGATGTAAGACTATTTCATATAGTATACATATTGTATGATATGCGTATGTTGCTTTCTGTAAAATTTAATGATTTTATTCCTACTTGTTTCTCGTGTGGCGGATTGTAGGGGCACAAGTTTACCCAGCACTGTTTAGCAGGCGGCACTTACATATACAAGAACAGGGTACCCCCTTGGGGACAAATTGACTCACATTTCAAATCTTTAGAACAATCTTTTTTTTAAGTTTCAATACCTTCTCTTCCATATTTATTTGGGTAGCATTAAAAAATTGGCGGTCATCAAACCACTTTAAGCCACCTTTCATTTCAATTCAATGCCATAAAAAATATAAATTTTAATCGCCTCTGAATGTCGCCGATAATATTGCAAAAATTATAATCTATTTTATTGCAAATAAAATTTGTTGACAATACAGTTTTGAAATTCAAACTTCAAGTATGTTTTGTTATATTTTGTATCTACTTTACAATGTACTTCAGACACTTTTCATCAAGTCCTTATGTATTCATCAGTTTCCTTGGAAATTAGATTCTTCAAAGATTGTTTTGGAAAATGTCCATAATTAAGGGTCCTATTGTCCTTATTGGAAATCACTATTTCCCATGTCCATGTCCTTTCAGGTTGTGCAAATTTTTTTTCTTTTGTTTAGGCAAATGCCTGTAAGGTTTTAGACCTCGAGATCTTGTTACCCTGATTTCCAGGTCCGCCCATCTTTTTAATGGCCGTCCTAGCGACCTTGTTTTGCATGGCTTTCCTCACCATGTCCAGGCGTTGTATGCTCCATGCCGGACAAGAAGCCAGAGTATGCTCGTCATTATCTGGAACGGCCAAGAAGCAGTGTCGACATGTGTCATCTGGGCGTTATCCAATGCGTTTGAAATACGCACCGAATACCCCGTGACCCGTCATTATTTGAGTGAGGTAGAAGTTGCTGTTCCCGTGTGGCCTATCTAACCATGAATCCACCGCTGTCCAGCATCCACCGCTTTAACCACTTTGATGTGGTACGCTCCTCCCACCTCAACACTATATCTAGTATTTCCGTGTTACTGCCCTGCTTCTTTTCGTGGTAGTGTTCTACTAAGGGATCCGCCGACGGCATTCCTGCTGGTGCCTCTGCTGCTTCCGTGGAGACCGCAGTTTGCTGGTACCTAGTGTTGTACACTCTGAATGCATTTAGCAGGTTAGTCCTGTTGGACTTCGCGTTAAGTCCATACGGGTGCTGCGTAAAGTAATTTTGACTGCGCCACGGAACAAATTACTCGTCGGGCTCCATCTCCACCCCCACCCAGCTTTGTTGGCATTAAATATTTTATGCATCCTGGGTTAGCATCAATAATTGCGCCTAGGTATGTTAGTTGGCGATTAATGGTTATCTTATAGTCCATGATCATAATGAACTCGTCATCGGTGACATCCTTCCGACTTGAAGATAGCCAAGTTGCTTCAGTCTTTTGGGGAGCCAATTCCAGATTATTGACTTGAAGTATTATCTTATTAATATTATTCTTTGAGTCGTAATACCGAGTGATATTGCATTTGACCAGCACCAATACATGCCACCAAATAGAGACAAATCAATGAAACAATCCGGAATACACAGTGGAGGTTATTAGTATACGATGGTAAATAACCCTTCAAAGGACTATCCAACATCAACACTAATAATTGCACTTTGACAAACTTTCGAAATAATTACTTTTCAGAATGGGCAAATTCAATATACTCACAAAATTGTAATAATTTGTGTAGCAATAGTTATAATACTTACGAAAATGAACCTGAAAATACCTGAAAATATAAGGATGATAAAATTATATAGAAGTATATTCCATAAACAAACAACAATTTCTATCGTAATTTTTATTTTCTATTCAATTTTTAATTCTATTCCTCCCTTAAATTACACAAACATTTACTTTCTTACATAATAAAAACGGTTCAGTAAGACAGGGTGCTCCCTCAAGTATCCATCATCAAGAATAGGAGCAGTAGAAAAAGTAAATTAAGTTATCACGTATTGTATTTGTTTCTCCCCTCAATTATATCATATCCAAGTTTGCCGCAGACTAAGTTTGAGTAGGTGCAGAGAGTTAATTTAATTCTAAAGTTTGAAACAATCTTGTCTTGCCTTAGAGCAGGTAATTAAATAGTCAATAAATAATAATAAAAACAAGGTAAAAAAGGAAAAAATAACCATCGTTAATAAAACGTACCTAATAATTTCCTCATTTTGTGTTTCATCATATGTACTACAAAAATTCACTAAAATGCCGCTGATTATTTCAATTTTTTATACAATTAGTTTGTAATTTTTGTTTGTTTTCCATTTCGCCTAAATGTAGTTACTTGTTTATTATTTTGTAATATTGGATCGGATCACGTACAACATGCAATTACATAGTATGAAGTAACTTATTTGTTAAATTAGTGATGCTTAGGGTACATTTGCGTCACGTTCGCAATGAATTTGCAGCGTGGGTTGGCGTGCCCCTTAAATCCGACGGCTGAATTTTCTTCGTCCGAAATCTCGCCAGCAGAAGTTAACGGGGTGGAGCGGTTGAAGTTATTCGGTAAGGTGGTGCGTGTGCTGGCCAGGAATCGGAATCCTCCTTATTTTCAGCGTACGACGGCATCGCCTTCTCCTCACAGACGAGACGAGGGTGGCCGCACGTTCCGAAGGTGACAAGACGCATGCTGGTGCATTTTACAATGGATGTGGGGGGCGCAAATCATCGAGCCGGCGCGGAGCCAATGTGTGCCGACACACACGTTCGTTTCGCTCAAATCGAAAGCAATCATCGATTTACTCGAAAACCAAGTCGTTTATACATGTGTATTTATTTATATGGCACGGTATTAAACTACCCCTTGAGGAGAAACGTCCTTTATTTTTTCCCTGCCATTATCAAGAATGCATTCATTAATAATAGTCCTTTTTTTAAATTTATCCCTTTCTTTACTGATTATTATATTTTATTG
Organism: Weissflogia rhopalogaster; assembly: GCA_019419845.2. Taxonomy (NCBI): domain Eukaryota; kingdom Metazoa; phylum Arthropoda; class Insecta; order Coleoptera; family Staphylinidae; genus Weissflogia; species Weissflogia rhopalogaster. The sequence goes on from WSZQ02075599.1 coordinate 5,299, forward strand.
GTGTACATACTGGTGTACATACATACTGGTTACTATGTATGTACTCGTAGTTCTTAACGGTTGATGCATATAGCGCTTGTTTTCAGACTAGTCGTAATTGCAACTTGTGCTTGAATCAGACCCTGAAATCATAAGATTAAGCTGTGTTATTTATGATGCAATCTATAATTAAACGGTGTTATGGGGCTGTAAAAATGTCGATACTTAAAAATAAATATTCATACTTATTGGCATTGAAAGTATCGAGGAATTTAGCACTTGTAGACGACTTTTACGCCGTCTGTAAGTATTAAGTATGCCGCTACAGTACTATATTGTTCGTTTTAGCATTAACATCTACATTTTGGGAATCCCCAGTAGGTTTTATTATTCACACCCCCAATTGGGATCATTTCGATCTCCACCTAATTCCTTTTTGTCGACTAATAAATAAATATGGGAAAGTGTGCCAAAAAATATAGGGTTATCGTTTACAATTTAAATTTGTGAAAATCTACTGAATATACCTATAGTATGTACTAAAATAATGTGTTTTCATATTTAAAATTCTTTGTGTATGTTTTGTGTCGACAGGCGCTAGAATATATGAATTTATGGTTCTATGTTTTCATAGATAGGCTCAACTTCAATAATCTATAACATTTCCTCTAGGCAAAAATCGAAAGAAAAAAACTGTCTCGATAGTTACTGGAAAAATAAATTCTGAATTGATTAATATATAATTTGTATATATAGAAATTTGGGAAACTTAAATACAAGTGCGATCTTTAGGGGAAGTTATTTCAAGTCATTTTTCTGATAGAAAATGCCAGCGATATTTGGCGTTATTTAATGAGTTATAACATCTGTTCTAAGTAATCACATGAAACACTGTCCCACGATAGTTTGAATCAAATGGTGCATGATTTATATTTTAGAAATAAAAGACATAAATAAAATGGTATGTTTATTTAGGATAAATATTTTTTGAGATCGACAATGTTGAATCTGTTATAGCAGATAGAGGCAAATTTCATTCTGAATCGAATGTTATATGATTTGTGTATATAGAATGAAGGTAAATATAACTAAAAGTGAAATATTTAGAAGAAGCAAGTTCAAGTCATTTGTCTGTCAGTGAAAACGTCTCAACTTTCATGGGTTATGATGTCGGTTTTGAATAATGAAATGAAAAACTGTCCAAGAAGTTCGACGAAATTTTCACATTGAATCGATTGGTGCATACTTTATAATCCTAGAAATATAGGAATTGTGGAAAAAAAATTAAAGGCCTAAAACTCGTCATTTGTTGGAAAAGACGTTATTTCACGATATATTTCTCAATAATTACCCAACCTTTAGGCGTATACCAAATCAAAAAATATTTAATCAAGTATTTATCCGTATAAGATTGGGCATTCTATGACTTGTAGATTAGAAAATATTTTATAACAAAGTTTAAGTAGGTTTCTCTTAATGAAATTGCAAATATTAACTATTTGAACGCTCTGGTTCACACAGAAATAATGTTATCGTAAAATATAAAATTCTGAACACCTTGCGTTCATCGTTACCTGGTCTACCGTAAGTTATCGGTGCCGTTCGGCTCGGAGCCTGAAGCGGGACTGGGCTGTGACGAGGACGACGCCCTGGCGTTGTGGGAACTCTCGTACTCCATCACCTCCTGGTAGATGAGCTCCTTCCACTGTTCCACGGTGTGCTCCCGCTCGTCAACGCTGTGATCGTACGACGCCGGCGCCGGCTGCAACACACAAACACCCACGACGTTATCGTTGCACTACATCACGCTACTACAGCGGCGTTCGTCAACCGGAAATTGCACCGTACTCACCGCGTTCACTTCCTGCTCGTCGTACCATACGTTGATGTACGGATGCAGGAGCGCATCGTCGACGGATATTCGCCTCTCGGGATCGATGACCAGCATGCGCGAGAGCAGATCGCGCGCCTGGCTGGCTTTCAGTCGGTTGTGCTCGCTGCTGTCGGATGGAAACAGAAGGTCGGGGAAGAGCTTCTCGAACGGGTAGCCCGTGTAGCGCGGACGATTCTCAACGTAGTTGCGCACGGTTGGCTGCAGGCGCACCATAAACTGTGGCGATGGTGTGCCAAGTTGCTCTAAAATGTTTACATTGGTTTCAGAAAATTGATTCACTCAGAGAGTATAAATCGGTATAAAGGGAGAGAGTTAGTTCTCTCTCTTCGATTTATAGAAACTTAGAGAGACTCAGAATGTATCCTTACCGATGATCTTATTCCATTGATCAATGTGATCGGTACCGGGGAAAAGAACACCGCCGCGTATCATTTCGCCCATGATACAGCCGACGGACCAAATGTCCACGTTCTCCGTGTAGCCCATGCCTAGAATGACTTCCGGCGCGCGGTAATATCGGGTGACGACGTACGGGGTCATCATGAACGTTGTGCCCGCCGTTCGTGCCAATCCAAAGTCTAATATCTTTAGCGTACAGTCCGATTTAACTACAATATTGCTTGGTTTCAAGTCCTGCAAAGGGAATACAATCAGTTTACATATTATTCTATGACACAATTCAGATAATGTATAATAAGCAGTTAGGCTATTACGAGGAAAGGAGAAGAATTAGAAGAAAAATCAATGGTGTCAAGCTACTATTGACAACAATACATTTTCATGTTTAAGTTGATAATGATCGATATCACTGTCATCTTCACGTGCGAAGCATCAGTTTTACAACGATTACCTACTCCGTATAAAAAGTTCATATCGAAGCTAAAAAGTAATGATACCTTGTAAAATTAAGACAATCTTATTTTGCTTTGTGGAAATAACCGAAAATGTTACCATTAGAATAATTTTCAAAAGAAGTCGTCTGTAGTCATCATTATTTTAATCAGGTTTAATAGAATTATCCTCATATTCCCACATTTCTATCTAGAATTATTGTAGTTTGAGTTGAACATTAAAGCTTTTACATCATAGAATATTATTTAATGTATAACCTCTTAAGATATTATTAAATATTATAAACTGTTAATATTATTTTATGTTCATTTAGGCAATAACATCTTAAATTATTATTCTTAATCGTTGACATCTATGGCGTTACGATTGTTCAAACTTCAGAATCGATGGTCTCGGAACTTTAAACTTAAAAAGAGTATCTGTACTTATTGATTCCGAAAGTTTTGAAAACGCCTCGGCGACATATATTCGTTTTCTAAATTATTTCAAAGCATTTATGTCTTGTTTAAATAGAGGAAATATTTTATTACATAAAATATGAATCGTAATATTTTATTATATATTTTATACCTATTTACAAATGTATGTTGCTTGAATATTTGTTGAAGTAAAATGGACTCAACGATTCATGTTTTTTTTTATTGTTATGCGTTGTGGGTGCAGATTGTGAAGAAACCGTGCTTTGGCGAATGTATCGATCTGAAGAATATTTATCGGTACAGAATTTTTAGGGGACATCAGTGGGGACATGATGACGAAGATGATCTCAATTTCTCTTCCAACAAGTACGCTTGACTTATACGATGTTACATTCTATTAAATTTTGCAATATATCCAATATCGAACAAATATTTTAAGGCAAAATTTAGAAATTTTAATATGCAAACCAACCTTAGAAAATTATTATGTAAAAAATCAATGTAATTGGAAATCGTTCCATCAACGATTTTTAAAGTTTTATAATGCCTAAAAATATCTCAAAAGATATAATAATATGATTAATTTAATATGACCCAAGCGAAAAACCTTATGTACAATTCCGACGGGAAGAATCACTGCAGACGTTTGTGTCAGGGACCAACATTTAGCCTGAACTTGAGTAATTCACAATGAAATTGTGGCACGAAAATAATACTTAATAAAACTGAGACAGTTGATTCCATACACTCTTTTGATGTTTGCAAACCTGACACTATATTTACTATTTGAAGTTTTGAAGAAACACAAGTGGTATGATATTACTAATGAGTGACTAGAGTTTGGTGAAATTCGTAAGATGACTTGAACGAAAAACAACTTAGGAACAGCTGTGATGGACATTTATGGGGGACATTTTCAAAGTCACTTTGGCATTTTTAAATTTACCCCTTCGTTTACAATGAAATAATTTTAAGTTCTCAATATGAGATCACATTGACCGGCATGCTTTGTATTGTTCAAGAGATAATATAGTAGATTGCGACAGTACTGTTACGATTTATGTAATTAAACTTTCTGTAATTAATCAAGATGTTATTCAAATAGCTTAAGCGGGGAACATTTTTTCAGTAAAATAATCGATATTTTTGAAATAGTCTTAACCAATTGCTAAACTTTTCAATAATGTTTTTTGAAAAATAATTATAATATTTTAAACGGAGTTACGATTTATTAAGTTGCGAATAATTAATTTAGGCGAAGTATTATTATGTTAACAACACTTTAAGCGCGCTTTTTTCGCATCATTTTGCGGACACGATGGAGAAAATTGTACTGGACTGATTTGGGTAATAGCTCATTAAAAAAGCGAAAATACACTTTAAATTGAAAACTGAATAAAATAATGCAATTTTAACCTTTTCTTGAAAATACTCGACGTCAGCTAGCCTAATAACCTTTCATAAAACGTTGTTTTCAGTTTCCAATCAAAATTAAGGTCGCTGGAGTGAATGCAGGTGACCAACCCAATAAGCGAGCCGATATTATTGTTGCATCCAATTTTAACTTAAATATCGATTATTTTATGTGAAACAAATTACACTCTGCGTATGAATTATGCTTTAAATTATCATAAAAAATTCAAAGCGTTCTGAGTTGTTATATTGAATTTTAGAAAAACTCGTGAAAATCAGGAATTATTGACCAGGTTCTCTCTAAATTCTTTTTCTCCAAATTTCTAGCAAAATATAAATGTCTGAATGATGGTATAAATACATTGTGAATATTCAGTGCCTTTCGCACGACATTAAGTTAAATAATAAATTTCAGACAAACAGGTTGCTATAATTACCAACTGGGCAGCGGCGATATTATCTATGCACCACAATCATCATGAATGTAGGTAGCGTTCTAAATTAATGAATTTTTGCAAATTGCAACGGTCCGTGGAGTCGACGGAAAATGGAATGCGAAGGACAATATAAATTAATGTCGGGCGTGTTGTGCCGTTAAATGGGGGGACCGAAATTGCAGACCAAAGCTTACCCTATGAATAATGCCAGCTAAATGTAAATGCTTAATGCCGCACAACATCTGATAGAGTAGGTAGCTCATCCGCTCGTGGTCGAGGTCCATTTGTATCACCTGACACAGATTGGCGTCCATCAATTCCATGACTAGGTACACATCTTGGAATTCTTCGAGGGACTTCTGCGGCGTAAACGCATTCAGCAGTCCGATAATCTGCAACAGCATGGAAGCAGATGGGTGCATTAGCAGAGGCATCAGTAAACGGAACGACTAAATCCGCGCGCAAATGTAGTGGAAGACGAAATAAATGTTTGCACATGTGTCGGTCGGCTCGTGGCGCAGGCGAGATAACCGAATCATCGACGTGGTGCCCGCCGCCGCCGAAGGAGCGACGCATTAGGTGGCTCAATGGGTTGGAATTGCATTCGTTCCCTGCGAGTCAATGTGTCGCAGTAACAAGCACCCAACGGCTCGCTAGATTGCAGTGGCGCAACATCGTCATTAGTTTATATTTAGTTGCGATGCCATAACATTAAGAGTCAACCGACAATACACCGATAACAAGTTAGCAACGAGTCTTACAGTAACGAATTCATTATTTAGTACAACGTAATTTGTTTATTTATTTTTTAATGAATCGGTAATTCTGACAGGATTTGTAGATTTAGAAAAATATTTCCTGTTTCTTGATTTCTAGTAGTGATGTAGGGGGTATAGTAGTGATTCCTAGAGAGTGTAATTTGGATAAAAACTGTCCATATTCAAGAATTATGTTATATCATCAGAATCAAAAAATCAAGTTCACAGAAAATCCGACTAGTCAACGGAACAGCGAACTGCGGCCTAAGAAGTGTCGGGAAATCGTGTCTACACACCTTCTCTGGGCGTTCTATAGACAAATAGCTCAACAAGGTCTACGAATGTGATTTAACCTTTACGAATACGAAAATATAACACATTTTCCGTTAGAAATATCTCTGTAATATCAACATAAATAAACTAAAATATTTTTCCATTTGCTTGTAAATTAAAGGCGTTTGTCTTTCTCAAAATTACATATAAATAAATAATACTGATTGGTGGGTTTTCATACTTGTCCTCACACCGAACAAGGATGAAAACTGTCCATATTCATGAATTATTTTATTTCATTGAATTCAAAAATTCGTGCAGGTTCACAAAATTCCGACTAGACAACGGGACAGCTAGCTACGGCCTAAAAACAGTGTTGGTTCAGTAGGGAAATCGTGTCTACAAACCATCTCTAGGCGATCTATAGACAAATAGCTCTACAGGTCTATGAATATGATTTATTCCTTGCGAATACGAACATATAACACATTTTCCATTAGCAATATCTCAATAATATCAATATTAATACAAAAATATGTTTCTATTTGCTTGTAATTCAAGTCCCCAAACATTCATAACATCATTTACCTGGTAAATTAACGGAGTTTGCTTTTCTAAAAATTATATATAAATGGATAATCTTGAATTAATTAATTAATTAATTGAATTAATTAATTACTTGTCCTCACACCGAGCAAGGATGAAAACTGTTCATATTCAAGAATTATTTTATATTATTAGTCAGAAACTCAATACAAGTTCACAGAAAATTTCGTCTAGACAACGTGACAGCTAACGGGAAATTGCTCTGTAATATCAACATTAATTCTAAAATAATTAACTCGTTTTAAGGACATAGAATGGTTTCGCTGCTAACTTCTTCAAACTATGCGAAGATCATCACCGCACACAAACGTGCATACGCTACAAAGAAGAGTGGTGTATGTATTTGCCACGAATTTAGAATTCAACATTGGCAATGCGCTCAGAGAAATCGCATAACGCGTATAAATACTTCGACTACTTACGTTTTTGTGATTGACTAACTTCATCAGCTTGAACTCTCGGTACGCGCGCTTCGCGTGCGTCACATTCTGGAATGGTCGGCTCAATTTCTTAATCGCTACATTGTTCTGCGTGACAGTGTCGACGGCAGCACTGAAAAATACACACAAATTGATTAAGAATATATAAAGTAAATAAAAAGAGACAAAATAGGGAACACGTTGCCTTTCTATCCAGGAGTTGGTTTCATCAAAGATAATGCTACTTTGTGTCATACTAAACCAAACAAGAATAACAACTTAAAAAATAAGAACGAACCAATTTGCTAATAACGTGCAATAATCAATAATAAATCGATAATAAAATACTCTCTAAAATCTAAAAATATGTGTGGTAAATTTTAAGTACATTCTGTATTTGTGATCATCGAGAAATGCGTCTTGTTTTATGTCGATGTGCTCGATTGAATTGATGGCAGAGAATTGATCGAAGAGAATTCGGCAAACGAACAAAGTTAGTGGCGCATCAATGTGAGAGTATCGTTAATGTAAACAGCTATTAGTTAATGGTAACCCCCCCGCGTGAGGAAGCACCAGCAAAGCACAAACACTTACCAAACGAGGCCTTGTGCACCGCAGTCCTTCGGTGCCAGTTTATCATACCGTTCGGGCACCATGAATTCAGCGTCGGCAAATACCCAACGCCTGTAATGCTCTTTCATACTCATCGTGTATCGTTGCGTCGCGCCCACACCTCACGCAAACGATCAAGATCAAAAATGCACTCGCACAAATCGTCGGCGTCGATTTATTATTAGTTTCGAAAAACCGGCAATGCTTGCTTGTTCGTTCGTTCGTTCGGCCGCTATCTCTGGGGTTACGTGAACACGAATTGCATGTGATCGCAAATGCACACTTGTCTGTGATTTCGGGCAATGAGAGTGAGACTAGTTCGCAAAAGAAAAACCAACCAAATCAACTAAAAAAATAATACGCAAGATCATCAACACAGCATCAAGATACAATCAAATCAAAGTTACATAAAAAAAATCAAGTATAAACAAATCACAAAAAATCACAAAAATACTCTCACACACAACGTGAAAAAAAAAACTTCAACCATAGGAAATAATTACACTACATCTACTACGGGTGTTTATTTTTTGCCTCTTTCTGGAATTTCGTTACTCACCAGACGATTCCTTGTGCACCAGATCCGATCGGCTTCAGGTTCTGGTATCGCTTCAGAATCGTGAACTTCGTGTCACCCACCTCGACGGTATAGAACAGTTGCGATAATCGGGACATTTTATATCTGCAGTCCCGGAAATTCCACACCGTCGTCTGAAATCAGAAAGAAAAAAATCGGATTAGATATGTACAGACAGAGAGAAATGTCACTTGCAAGAAGGTTTACTCACATCGAACAAAAATGCAATTTGTTCGTAATGGGAGCAATGTATTTATTTAGTAGGTTTAATTATTAATGATGCAACGCACACGTAAGCAGCATTACTGATTGTGAGCAGTTGGAAACAAGTTTCTTTGCAGCAGCTACTTGAAATTGCATGTTGTTTGCACAATCACGCGCTTTATTACATGACTCAAATCAGAAGATTCCTTCGTTGAGTTGACACAAAATAAATAGCTTAAAGATGCACATTAAATGACCGAGGAGCACAGTACGACCCCAAGCGACCCGAAATTGGTTATTGGCGAGCCCATTAGCGGTGAATTCATTCCTGGACATTTCAAAATCGCAGAAGTTCTAAATTTGATTTATAACTAAAATAATTTGTTAATAGGATTTTTCTACGTCAATAAGATATGTTTTGATACTGATACTTTACAAAAAAGATGTTTCTGAAAAAAATACAGCATTCATAAAATGTACAAGTTGCTGAATCAATAATAATAATAATATCACATATTTTTACGTCGACCTCTGTGGGTCTTTCGGACTTTGATATATTCTATTTATTTTTGAAATGTTTATAAATTTAAAAAAAGTAAGCTTACCTAAAGTTAGAGCATTACCTTATATTATACCTTATATTATATTAAAATGTGACCAAATTTTGAAAGTTTTGGCAAACGAGTTAAAAGCTCGAAAAATGTCATAACGGAAACTATTTCAACCTATGATTTACACATACAAACATTTTCCTAGAATTACCCAACATGTTGCAATGATTAATCGGAATAAAATTAACATTTCTCATAGGCTATCATCTAATTATGACTCTATTATACTAAACATATATAAATAAAAGAAGTAAAATTGTATAAAAAATTGAAATAACTTGTGAAGTATTGATAATATCAAGTATCGAAGGGAAATGTTGATACTTTCCGATACTAAGATCCCTGACATTGATATGAACCTTGTTATTTTCATACAAACATTATCCGACCAACGAAAAAATCCCCTTAAATGGGGAATTGCATGAAAAAATGCTAACTTCTGCACCGGATCGAATCTAATCGTGTTTAGCAAATTTAAAACTCAGTTGATTGATGTCAAGCAATTACAACTGGTCCATCCTATTGAAAATATGCAATTGAAAAGTGAATTATACCAATTTAAAATACATTGCGACGTTACACAAATGTATTTTACTCCTGATTTCTTCACAGGAGGTTGCTAATTTCAAGACGAATCTACATGTGTTTAGTTGTTGAACCTAGCTTATGAAGTACTATTACTTATTGAATTTTCAAATATTCAAATACCATAAATCGGTCATCGATGTAATCGTATGGGAATAAAAAAAACATGCCACTTGTTTAGTATTTAGGTGTTCTTCTACCAGCGTGGACCGTTATCTATTCCATATTTTGATCTAATATTAATCAAATCTACAAATATTTGATGTTACAACAGGTAGTACCCTTAGATATACCATAGAGCATTAATTTATCTTTAGATTAATACAACTCTTGACAATATAATATAAGAATATCTCACACCAGCTAGACTTAATTTATTAGTAAGTATATTTGATTTAATGCCTATAAATAGATGATTGGGAACTATATTCGTAGTTATAGTTATAGGCTCTACAGTCTTGAACATCGCATATTGAAAGTAGCAACGTACTTTCAATAAGGGAGACATAAAAATGATAACTTTACAAATATTGCAAAGTATCAAGGAATGAATATCAAACAGAAATGTCGATACATACCGATACCCAACCAAGAGCCCAGATTATTATTTGCATGAAAAAAAAACAAAATAATAACTAATCAAAAAGTAACGGCAACATTTTTGCCAATGGGTAATATCTCCTCCATCTGCACATCCGAAACATATGCTCAACAATTCTTCCTGTTAATAGATAGAGCCGAATGAGTTTTCGATATCAATAAGTACCTTATATTCTATATTTTGTGTGGAATTTTGAAACTTCTAACAACGTCCCAGGATTGTAACATATGCAAGATAACAATCAATAACAACAAAAGGGTTAGAATCAGCGTTACATAGATTGCTTGCTTTATTTTCATTTAACTCGTTGCTGGAATGCTTATTCATGCATTTTCAAATTGTATAATTGTCGAAGGTTAGTATAATTCACGCATATTCACGCCCGTTCACCCAAGTTTTTACAATCGTTATTCATTGCCTCATTGTGTTCGATGGTACGCTGGCGTAATTTTCGCCATTTCGGTAATACACAAATCCCGGCAAATGCGAACCTCAAGTGCGCAAATAAAGAGCCGCTACCCCTCGACGCGCTGCTTTTCGGCTAACGCATCGCGCCTAAGTGCGTATTGTTTTACCCGAGCCCGGTGCCGTCGAGGAAATGCGCTCGAACAGTGGCGAGCGCAAAATTCCGACGAATGCGCAGATTTCCGACGTTAAATATCATGAGCTTGTCTACAGGCCCAGCACAAACAGACGGAATAATATCATTTGCATCCCGTGCATGCGGAAGCACTATGCTCACCCCAGTTGCCCTTTGTTCGGAACGCGTCGCAATAAAAAACGCGATCTTTTCTCATTTAAAAGTACAGCGGGCACGCGCATTTGAAATTGAAGTGAATGAAAATACGGCTTGTATTGAGAAATTCACTATTTTCGAAACACACCTTCTGATACCGTATGATATCATTCTAAATCAATAAAGACGACCGACCGATAAGGCTATAGCATCATATTATTATTAAGGTATGTATGGGTAAATAAAAAAGTGTGTGAACATATAATGCTAATTGCGAGATTTTTCATAAAATATGAAAAATGTCACATTCAGATGGTTCGCACAACTGCAAGCGTTGAATCGTTGAATTTGTCTTAAAATTGCCTATCGTATAGTGAAATTCAAGAAAAATTATTTAAAAAAAATTCATTTGAATTCCAGAAAAATGGTTAGATAACACACCTTAAAACTTGCGCAATGTATTTTCATGTTTCTCAAGTGGTTCATAAACCTGAATGAGGGTGCCTTTGGAGAAAATGGGATTAACGTCCTACATATTAGGACTCCTTATCTTGGCGCATACTACAAACATATCTATTCATCATTTATCTAAATCGCGAGCTATATAATAAAGTTTTTTAAAACTTGTTTTTGTTTTTTAAAACATTTTTTAAAACTTAAAATAGCTGATCAATATATTTATGAAATCCTTTTTCCAAAGAGTCATAAAATACCCGAAAATCTCGTAAGAATTTGATGTTCTCTTCACATTAGTCGCTAAAAGATATCAATCCAATCGTACTAATTACTCGTGCAAGCATTTCTATTCTAGACTTATTTCCCATTTGATTTTTCATATCGTACTGTAGGGCTGCGAAATTCGAAACAATGCAAGTCCTCGCCGTCCGTATCAGTTTTAAGTGATCATAGAGCACATGCAGCGGGTTTGCAGCGTTATGCCACTTTAGATGCTGGAAAATCCGACCTGTTGAAAAATGCAAACATTCTCAAGCCAGCGTGACAATTCTCGCGCGATTATTCCACACACAGTGGCAAATTTGAAAAATTCTTTCTCGGGTCGTCAGCAAGTCAGCAATCCCAATAGAGGCCATTAAAAATAATGAGTGCATCACAAACAGAAAAGAAAACTTTACCGAAATAGACATAAAGCCGAGGAACAATCGGTTATTTTTTACCACGATTATTGGAATTCGTAAAAATGGTATAGAAAATAATCGGCAGTGATTTGGGTATACAGAAATAACTGCCGCCTACATCTTAGACCAGCGAACAAGAACAGTGGTACTCAAACTGGGGTCCTTGAAAATAGACGGAGGAGGAACTTGACCGATTTTTCAGACGTGGTTGGAACATGTAGAAGATACTAATCTATTCATCATTAGCACTAGATGGGGTAAAATGAAAATCGTTAATCTAGCACAATGCTAACTAATAACTAATAATAAAAGAAGTATTTTTATGAAACCTTCTAATACTAATACAATTACTAATTTTCTATTTATAGGTAGTAAACAAGACAATTTTACAAAAAAAGTCCAGATCAGTGTTTGCCAACCTTTCCTATGCCATGCCCCACCGCAACCTTTCTGAAATTCGTATGCACCCTACGCCGTCCGTACCGAAAGTAAGAAATTTTATGTCCAACAGGAACCCCCCTATCCGATTTTCTCCTCTGAACAAGCAAATTGGCTCACTGCGGGGTATTTGCCCAATGTTGGGAAACTCTGCTCTAGATAGTGTAAGTTATTATATTGTCATGAAGTAGTAACAAGTGGTATCAATCAAAATATAAAATAAAGGTGGATCTAATGGATCCAACGGTTATATCATCAAATATTTGTAGCTTTAATTAATCTTAAATCAAAATATGGAATAGATCTAGATCTAGACTAGTAGAGAACGACATGAACATAATACAAGTTGCATGTTTTTAGAGTGTCAGACGAAACATCGAAGAACGATTTATGGTTCGGGTCGTTGAGCGACTACCGCTAGAGATCCATAATTACTGTAATTCCCATTTGATTATTGAAAAATTCAATAAATAATAGTACTTCTTAAGTCCGATTCAATAATTATACAAATTTAGATTCGTCTCAAAATTAGCAAACACCTGTGAAGAAATCAGGTGTGGAATAAATCGGATAGAAAAGTTATTAACATTTTTGTATCGTCAGAATGAATTTTAAATAGGAATAAATGAGTTTTCAATGTACTTTGTAAATAGCATACTTCATGAGCAAGTTTTAGTTGTTTAACATCAATGAATTTGTCTTTCAATTTGCTACAAATGATAGTAATTCCAAATGTAGAACCGATCCGGCATAGATTGCATTTTACAATGGAATTCCCCATTTTGGGCTAAGTTATCAGGCATATTATGCCGTTTATCTCGTAAAAATCACCTGGGTCATTTGCAATAAAAAATAATTCCCTTTTCAATGAAATATCTATTGATTGTAATCATTCTGGATTTGATGTGCAAATAAACTTCTTACTTCGCGGGTTGGCAACCATTTTAGACGTGAGTCAAAATCTAGATAATAAAGAAACTGTTCGGTCATTGGGATGTGCCTAAACCAAAGTGGGTCATTTGAAATTTGTAAATGGGTCACTCGGTGACCCGCGGGTCACATGTTAGCGACCACTGTCTTAGATCACATTGAAACAACCATTCCAGATTTGACGTAAAAATGGCCACGAAATAGAAATTACTACTAAATGGTATAAGAGTAACTTTACAATATAAATAACCATTGGTTATTTGATATAAAATGTGAATGATTCAACATTGCAAATTTGTTATCGGTTAGTGATTGGAATACTGAAATACATTGTTAATAATTATTCAAACACTGCAGTTAGTTTAACAGAGCCCAAGTCAGTAAAAAAAAAACAATGGCAAAAACAACAAGACCAGACACAAAAAAAAAACTGAACTGAACTGAACTTACATAATAGTAGCTGCTCATTTTGACGTCTACTATTCACGTTTAATATGTTTTAAACAGAATAGAAAACTGAACTCTGTCAACTAGAACAATGACAAACAAATACAGTTTTACAAACACCGAATGAATATTGTTTGCAGATGCGTTCGCACATCAAACATGATACATTTAACGCCCTTTCCGGGCGTGAAACATCGGCGTGAGTTTTGGCATCGATTGCCGCCGCATGTACGTCATCACCACTGCATCATGACATGACGTCGGGCGTCAATGCCAAATCTTACATAACGCAATCGAAATCGGCCGGTGCCCATCTGCGCGGGCGCACGCGGAGCGCAGCGCAAATTCCCAGCCAATTGATGAATGAATACGAAAACGTTGCGCACTTTGAATCGTATCTGCGGCGTGCTGTATATGCAGCATGGTGCGTGTCGGGCACTTATTCGCCATTGCGAAAGACGTTTAATTAATAAGGCGCGCGCACGAATGCTTGCTTGCTCTGTGTCTAGCGGCCGACGCGACGAACCGCGGCGTTTAATTTTAGCCCAATGTCGCCCGACTGCGCCTGCCCTTCATCCGCCCACGCACAAACAGAAATTGTCAGCGCTTGTGCGATTTGCACATGCAGACAGAATGCAGACTGCGAAATGGTCATAATCTAGTCACTCTTAACAAGATGACAAATAAAATATATAATAAAACATATAAACTGTATAAGGTTGCAGTTCACGGAGCAATAAACGAAAAAAGGGTTG
>WSZQ02075621.1:2206-19959 GCA_019419845.2 Weissflogia rhopalogaster
TCGTACACTCTAGCAACCATAATTTTGCTCGGAAATAAATAAACAAAACATTTTTGCAAAGTATACAATATTTTCTTCAAAATGACGTCGAGTATTTTCAAGAAATACAACCAATGTCATATTCTAACGAATTTAATTATCTATAAAATGAGCTGCCATTCGGCTGAATCACTTCAGTGGAATTTTCGCAATCTTGTACACAAAAAAGATTTTTCCAGACAAACGCGTTTAAAGTTCCGTAACCATAAGAAGATAAATATTACAGATACATTGTAAATGGAAGAAACTCATTTACCTGGGCGAAAAATACACGATTTTTACGTTTTCAGGTTCTAGAACTTTAGAGTTCTTTAAATTCTTGGCAAATTCTTGCAAAAATTGATGCAATACTACCTATTTTTTGAGTTGTTCTGCTGCGAACAATCTATTATGCATAATTTTGCTGGGAAATGAAAAACCAAAAAGGTTTTGACAAGTTTATTAAATTTACTTAAATATGACGTTGAGTAAATAAAAACGTATTTTCGGTCCTGAGACCTGGCCATCGACCATGCTGGTCCTTCGGCCTGGATTTTACCATTTTATTATTTCTAACATATTCATTTTTACATGTTATTATTGTGATGTTGTTGTATCATGTGTGTATCTTGTGGATTGTGCACATTTTTGCAATTGTTGATTGAGTGCGATTTTAAAGAGTGGACAATTTCTTCTTGATGAGTGGTTCTCGTCGGTGTGAATTTTTGTTAATTGTAATTGTGATTAATTGTAAATAATGAGCCCATCCCGAGGACTCGAACCCCATCCGCCTGCGTGGTAAGCCGAAGCACTACCGACTGTGCTGCTCAGGTGGGCTGACATTGAATATTTTCAAGAAAATTTTAAAATTACATCTTTTTATTGAATGTTAAAGTTTAAGAGCATTTTTCCATTTTTTCTAAATTCGACATAAAAATTCGAAAAATTACGTTAATATATATTTTTTCAAAAATCAATTTATGGCATATTCTGCAGGATTTAATTATCTATAACATGAACTGGTATTTTGCCAAATCGATTCATTAGAATTTTCTCAATAGAGTACGAAAAAAAAGACTTTTCGAGGAAAGCGCGTTTTAAAGTTGCGTAGATATAAGACTTATATATTTTTCATGGGCTTTAGCAATTTATTAAAATCTTAAAAAATCGGTAGATGAGATCCCCCGTGAATAAACGCCACAGAAATTACAAAATTGCAAATGAAATATAAAAAATGAAATATTTGTCTAATTTTAAATGGAATTCAAACATAGAAAATGACAGATAAAAACAACAAAATGATGTCATTTGCTTCACATCGTCTTTATTTTAAACATATTCGACTGAAATATTAAATAATATTAGAAAAATTAGATTCTTCTTTAAAAAGTAGAAAACCTGATTTACCAGGTCGAAAAATAAACGAATTTCACGATTATTTTTGCCTCTGTTATTATAACACCAAACGAGTTGAATTATAGGGGACCATTTAATGCATAATTGATAAGGACGGAAAGACCTTAAAGGTCGATAGCTAATAAAATATATTTATAATTATTAATTGAGAAGAACATTATTTATTTTTTCGTTTTTTCGAGTTGATCGGCTGCGGACATTGTAGCGATCTAAAATAAAATAAAAACCTAAATTATTTTGCAGTTAATAATATTTTTAATAATTTATTATTAATATTTGTATATAACAAAATTTGCTTTTTATGGAGTTTTAAAGTTAAACCGCATTTTACACATAAAAAGTCAACTTTAAATTGAAAAAATATGTTAATATATATTTTCTCAGACGACATAGAGAATTGAATTGCCTCTAAATTGAGCTGTCATCCAGCTAGGAACAGTAGGATTTTATTAATCATGTACGTAAAATTGAAAAACGATGATGCAAACGCGAGACAACATATTTATTATATATTCACAAGTCCGTATTTGACCTATAACTTTGTAAATAGTCAGTATTTCGAATCGAATTAAAATTTTAAGGTAATATGCTCCAATAGTTTAGCTACGGGTTAAAACTATTTCAGAAATTAATTCGATCTGGCAAATGACGTTCCTCCTTTATCTATGTGCACTATAAATTCCATATGTTATGAGGACTCGCAGAAACTATCAGAAATAATACCCTGTGAATTTCATCCCGATAGAAGTATGTGAAAATTGGTGTAAATAAGTAAAATCAATATATCCCGAGAACTATATGAGCTACAAACCCAATATTTCGTGAGGACACGCACAAAGTATCTGAAATAATACCCTGTGAGTTTCATCCCGATCGGAGCTGGTCAAAAATTGGCCAAAAACCGTAAAATGAATATATGTCGACTTATATATGAGCTACAAACCCAATATTTCGTGAGGACACGCAGAAACTATCTGAAATAATACGCTGTGAGTTTCATCCCAATCGGAGCTGGTCAAAAATTAGTCAAAACCCGTCAAAGACTATAAATTCCATATGTTATGAGGACTCGCAGAAACTATCAGAAATAATACCCTGTGAATTTCATCCCGATAGAAGTATGTGAAAATTGGTGTAAATAAGTAAAATCAATATATCCCGAGAACTATATGAGCTACAAACCCAATATTTCGTGAGGACACGCACAAAGTATCTGAAATAATACCCTGTGAGTTTCATCCCGATCGGAGCTGGTCAAAAATTGGCCAAAAACCGTAAAATGAATATATGTCGACTTATATATGAGCTACAAACCCAATATTTCGTGAGGACACGCACAAAGTATCTGAAAAAATACCCTGTGAGTTTCATCCCAATCAGAGCTAGTCAAAAATTGGTCAAAACCCGTCAAAGACCGATTAAAGACCGTCGTGAGACAGGTTAGTTTTACTGCTCGGTACGAGAGGAACCACAGGTTAGAATTGGTTACGCACTCGCTCCATAGGGCGGGGAAGAGCTTTGAAAGTACATTCAATGCCTTGACCAATAGTTGAGTTTTTATAGTTTTCCTTCAAATCCATCAAATAACATCAAAATCCATCGAATTACCATAAAAACCAAACCAGAAATCAAGTTTAACTATAGTACTAAAATTCTTTGTCACTGGGATTTTTCAAAAAACAACATTTTTCGAAACATTTTCGGTTTTGTAATTTCCGGTATCGGGTACAGTTTTCACAATCATTAAAAGTGTTGCATTTATAAAGAAAATCAAAGATTTAACACGGAATCACAACTCAATACACAAAATTGCAAAACCGCTTTTACTTTTGGGTTTTTCCATCAAACAACGGGTTTCGAGTATCCGAGTATATCCGCACCAAAAAGGAAGGTACAAATTGTTTGCCATTTTTAGTTTTAAACACATCATAAAAGCCTTTATTTTTCAAGTCGATTTTCATTTACCCGAAATCGAGTCTAACGGTAATCTTGAAATATCCTGCACTCGGGTTTTTGAAAACTATTATTATATATTTTCCAAAACCGTTCTTTTAATTATAAAAACTCGGCTTCGGTGTTTGATTTTTCAACCATTAAACAATTTTGCTTTTATAAAAAAATCAAGTTTTTGCACTGCAAACCCATCTTTGTATTTCTGTTTTTCGGTTTCGGCTTTTGACATGAAAACCCGGGTTCGGGTATATTCGAACATAAGCCGACCTTTCTCCGTTAAACTCAAACAAAGGAAAAACCAATCAACTTCTTGAACTTACCTTTGGCTATTAATATTTTTAACCCAAAAATTTCACATTATTGATCATTTAAAACTTTCATCTTTCTCTGTACTTTCTGCGTTAATTTTCTCACTCAAACCACCTTGATAAATACTCATTACTCATCATTGCATGCATTAGCACTCTCATCTGCCGTCCTTGATGTCATTAAGTTCGCCAACAAACTACAAACACGCCAAGCGCAAATAATCAACGCTTTCTTCTAACGAGCGCATACAAGAATAAGCGCAAATCGCAAAAGATAATTTGTAGCGGAAGAAAGCACATCTGATGTGCTCAAATTCACGTAAATTTACAAAAAATGGAGAGTCATCCCAAATGTTTTCACTGTTAACACTTTAACTCTTCATAGTTAAAAAATAATAACTATGTTTTACTATAGATATTAATTTGTTTACCTATGTTTGGGAAGTCGATTGCTAATCAATTGAGCAATTATCGATTTCACAAAACGACATTGAACGAGTTCGCACATTATTAAACGCAAGTGTTAAACCCATGACTCATATTGTTCAATACTTGTTTTACATTTGTAATTTGCATGTGTGCCGAACTGAATTAATTTATCGTCGCTATTTCCTTGGATCCTTGTAAGAAATTCCTGAGAATAAAGAAGAAAATAGAACCTAAGTAAATATTAATTTAGAATAGTTAATTTTATAAACGAAAAAGACGAAATTTCAAAGTATTTCTATAGACTTTCATTCATTTAATCATAGGCCATAAATGTGGGGAAACTCGTGCGGAGAAGCCCAGAAGATGAGCACTTAAAAACGCATAAACTTTTCTACTGCATGATTATAGCTGCTGTTTTGCCTGCACGTTGCATTCCGATATAATTGCAGCGTTATGAAATGCACTCGCTGGCGCTGTCACGTCACGAGACATCAAAGTTGGAAATTACGCCATAGACAGATAGACAACTGATAAGATCACAAGTTTAAAGAGCGTAGTTTGAACAAATGCAAGCGAACATGTGAAATTTACTTGCGTGTCTGACATTTCACTAGTGATTAGTGATTAGTGATTTAAGGAACCTCATTTATCAGGTCAAAAATATTCTTTTGGAAATAGCTAAACTCTTAATCAATAATTAAACTATTCCAGAATCTTCCTACAAAATTTCAAGTCGATAGCTGCAGTATTTAGGAAGTTATAGATTATAAAGTTTATAAAAACATATTCCTTGATTTATCAAACTTTGAATGAATTATATATTTATATATTAATTTCGTAGTTTTAAGTAGAATTTCTATGCGAAAAGTGCATTTTCAATTTAAAATTGTATAAAACAGTTAATTTTAATTTTGTTCCTTGAAATTTGTCGGCGTCATATTCTAGTAAACTTTATAAACTTTTCAAAAACGTTTTGATATTTCGTTTCTGATCAAAATTATGGACGCTAGAGTGTACGCAGCTGAGCAACTCAAAAATATTTACTATTCTTAAGTTTATCCATTTTTGGGTTGCTCTTTCTTGCAACGTCGTGTTCCAATTTTGTGTACACGATTATGAAAATTCTATTTAGCTGACATAGCTGAATAACAGCTCATTCTATAGATAATTAAATTCTTTAGAATATGACGTCAATTGATTTTTGAAAAATATGTAATTTTCTTCTATTCATATTTTTAAGTCGAATTTCTATGCGAAAAACGCTTTTTTTTTTGAAAATTGTTTGAAATTTTAAATTTCAAACGATATAAAAACATGTAATTATATCTATTTTGAAAATACTCCGCGTCTTATTCAAGGAAATTTTATAAACTCTGTTAAAAGTATTTATTTTTTCGTCCCATATAAGAATTAAGGATGTTAGAGTGTACGCAAGTACACAAATATATAGTTTTCTTTTACCCAACTTTAAACGCATTCTCAAGACTTTTTTTTGTTATTTTGAGTACACGATTGAGAAAATTCTATTCAACTGATTTGGCTGAATTATGGCTCATTTTATATACATTTAAATTCTCTATAAAATTATGTCAGTTTTTTAATATATATTAATATATTAATTTCGTAGTTTTAAGTAGAATTTCTATGCGAAAAATTCATTTTCAATTTAAAGCGATATAAAAACATGTTATTTTATCTTTTTCTGGAAAATACTACACGTCAAAATTTTATAAACTTTGCAATATCTTTATTTATTTCCTATCAGATCAAAATTAAAGACGCATGAGTGTACGCAACTGAGAAAAAAAAACGAGACGATATAACATCGATTTGTAACTTTAAAATCGATTTTTTAATGAAAAAAAATACAAAAAAATACGCTTTTAAGTTAGACATTAAATTGTCAACAGAAATTAAAAACGTTCTGAGCGTTAGTTTTTGAAGAAGAAAAAAACATTTATTAAAATCGAATATTTTGACCTGCTAAACGAGGTTTTCTTTAAATTTCGAGAAGCACCAACAAAGCGAAATTTTAACAACATCTGTTGAAAATGTGTTACGAAACAGGAAGTCTGTTTCAATTCTAATGGCTTCTTTTGCTTCAAAGGAAGCCAATAGCGCAATACAATACGGCTAGCATTTTAGACCGAACAGATAACAACACGTAAAATAATCATACAAAAATTTAACGATAACACGCGCTGCTGTTATATACATGTTTTGCATTCTTTCCGCAATACCGAGATAAGCTTCAATAAAACAATAAAGGTGCGTAAATCAAGATAAGGCTGGAATTTAATGCGCAGCTTTTGTGCCAATTGAAATTACCATGTAATTCCAGGAATATTTCAAACTTAATATCTTTGTCTCCTCAACTCCGTAGTTTAGCAGGTATGAAGGCATTTAAATATCTTTAATCGTCGCGTCTTTTCCCCACTCTGATACGAACATATGTCGATCCCCAGTTGAGGAAACTTGGTATGGTTAGGCATTTGTTTACTTGGGTTCCGAGGCGGTTGTCGACAACGGTTATTTTCATTATTATAGGGGCTAAAAACGACCTCTCGAAGGGCTCAACATGCAATACAAAAGAAAGTACCTATCCCTCGAAATACAAAGCTTTTTTCTGAAGTTTTTGTAGGCGAGAAGGTCTCCCCAACTTTTACAAATCGTTTAATATTCAGCTTGCGAAACAAAGTAATATTATCATGCAATATTTCTTATCAATTTGCGAAAATATTTGTTTTTTCAGAAAGCTAACATACTATGGAATGTTATCATGTTTATTTTAGACTGTGGAACTACGTAGACAATTTTCATTTAGGCAAATTTCAGTGTAGGTTTATGAATTGCTGTCTAACTATTCATTTGTTATTAATAGAAGAATATCTTTAGAATAACCCTAAAGCCACTCACATTAATCTTAACAACACTCACGTTAATCTTAACACCACTGATTAAACATAAATAGAACAAAGTAATTCCTCGTACCTTATCATTTAAGAAGTCCGGATCCGTGTATAGAGTCAACGTCGACTTTCTTCCTTCAGCGGACAGACTGCTAGTACTGATGGTATTGTACTTCATGGCGAGTAACCAACAAACTGTGACCTTCCGTCCAAAAACCTTTCGTATTCTCACAAGCTCGTTCGTATTCCCACAAAAATCGATGGGCACAAAATCATAAATTGCTCAGCGCGATATTCCACATGTAATTGCCATCGACGTGTGCGTCGTCTACCGTATTTGTACCGAAATATGCGAGCTTTGGGCAAAACGCGTCTGGCCAGCCAGCGACGACGCAAGCCGAGCGGCAACTGAACGGCTGAGTCAAACCAAACTGAGCTTGGCCGTTGGAAGCGGTCGAGGAGCGGATGGAATTCCACCGTTTCCACCGCTTGTCCTGGCGTACAACCATCGTACGCCACAGTGGACGATTGCAAGAATTAAGCGTCTTAAATTGACGCAGCGGAGCGTTAGTCTAAAAATATATATATTTCGCACATCTTTATCATGAATTTTATAATATTTATAATAATGTTATAGAATTCAATGATACACCATAAGATAGCTTAATTCTAAGTCAACAATAATCAGTAGTTAGAATTTAAAATTTATTTTTTTTACATAGAGTTTTCATGGGTACACTTTACCCCTTGCTGTTGATATGAAAGAGTAAAATGTTTTTAACGAGTGATATATCAGCATATTCTCTATTTTATAAGCTATTAATTGGTATATATGTTATTAATATGTAGTTAGTACACGATCCTTTTTTGGGGGTAGATAGAGGAGCGCGCAGTTAACCCCATGTAAATTGTCCATATACGAGTTGCAACTCTACGAAATTTTACGCTGATAAATGTATGTCGCACGAGTCGCAACTCGTATATGAAAGATTTACATGCGCTCCACTGAGTGCTCCTATATACACCTCAAAAAATATATCATACACATGCAAAGTACTAATAATCTGTATACCATTTGATAGACTATGAAACAGAGAATATGCTGATATATGACTTGTTGAATACATTTTACTCCTTCTTATCTTCAGAAAAGGGTAAAGTCTACTCATGAAAACTCTGTATAAAAAAAGAAAGTTTTAAATTCCAATAAATAACTATTGAAGTAGAAGAGATAAGGTGTCTTGTCGTGTATCACTATTTCCCATAACATTATTCTAAATATGTCAGAATTCATGGTAAAGAGACACGACATGTGTAATTTTTAGTGCTAAAACGGCGCTGCGTCGATTTAAGACGCTTTTTTCTTGAAATCGTCCCACTATGCGACGTTGTCGAACAGTCGCGACCCGTACGGTTTCTTCGCCAGTGTGTTACATCCATCTCTCTCCAAATTTACCGACGTTGACTTTATGTTTGTCAGGGGGAGGGAGACCGAACGATGTGAAAAGAACTGCAGCTGGTTGGGCTTTACAAGAAGTAAAGCCATATTCGGTCGTTTTGAGTGGGGGGTCATCACACCTGACCCTTTATCAAGACCGACATCAAGAGAGAAATGCGCCAAAGAAGTTTGTAATGTTCGCTAACGTGCGGTGCGATACGTTAGTTATTAGTCGTATTAGACATTTTCAAACTTTATTTGTGCTTAAAACCTTTAAAAACCCTAAAGAAACCTTTAAAAGCCTTTAAAAGCCCTTAAAAAGACATAACCTACATCTACAAACATATGTCCAAAACCTTGAATTTTAGCGCCTTTTTCTACAACTATCTACAATCGAATAAAATGTGTTTTTGTCATGCTCGAGTTGACTTTTCATATTTTTTCAATGTCGTACATATCACATGACAATAACAACTTTTATATGTGTAACTTTAAAAACCTCTACGATAACAACAATTTCTAATGTTTTCCATGTTACATTTAAAAAAATCTATAAATACATATGATCTAGGTCTGGAAGATATGCAAATAATTAACACGCAAATAACGTTTCGATGATCAAGGCTCGATCAAACGTGTTATTGATGAGTTTAGCTGATTACAGGTTGGTTCGAGATGCGATGGACACCTCATCACTGCGCTAATTTTAGATTTAAACCGTTGCGTTGTTTACATCGATCTTCATCGTTACCTCATCAAATTGGATGCGTCTTGCAATCGTTAAAGTTCTCGTCTTTAATTCGTCACAGATTTACCTCATCAACCTCTCATCAGAGGTATTTTTCGATTTTGACATGTTAACAATTCATGACGGAGTATTAAATGTTTTAAATAGTATATAGCATAAATTATCTTCTTCTTGTTAACACACCCGCATGGTATTTTGCAGATATGCCCGGTGTGGTTGTTCTAAACCTCCACATGTTTCTTTTTTTTTCCATTTCAGCTGGCTTAAATGACTTACGTTTTTGTTGGTTGACGGGTGTGTTTCGTTGGTATTTGTTCGGTTTTATATGCGGGTGAAATTCCGGGCACGTGTCTGCACATACGCGTGTGTCATGACACAAAGACTTTAAACGGACAACTGTGGAAACAGCTGCTCTGGCTAATCCATTTTCGAAACACTCGCAATAAAGCTATGAAACGCAAGAGGGAAAATGTACGTCTCTTGGCGAATTTCTTTAGGAATTTACAATTTAAAACATAGACGATCAGATAATGACATTATTCGGCGTGTAAAAGAAACATGTAGTCAACAAAGCATATCAAATTATTTAAAACTACACGAGCGTTACTTGAACTGCTGATTTGTCCATAAATTTTCTTTTCTTATAAACATCTAGGTTAACAATAAACTTTAATGAAATTACATCATTATGGGATGTGAAGTAATGCATTTTATTAAAGAGTTTCAAGTCTTTACTTATTCTCGTATATGATTTGTATTTTTATTTATTAACATGTTGGATAAGTATGCGCACGTATAGTTTTCGTGAACCAAAGTTTGTGGATCGTCGAAATTTTACGACTGGAACGCACACGGTCTGAACTTGGTTTTTGTAAAAGAGAAAAACAAATTTAATTTATTTATTACTTTAATCTTACTTACTATATTACTTTAATTAATTTATTACTTTAATCGTCATTTTAGGGCACTTGCACCGAGTCAAAAAAATTGATGTTTCCAAATTTTGTACTTATTTGAGTCGTGTAAACATCATATGTCAAGGAGAAGAGGCACTCTAGATTTGTTTTCTTATTCTCTAATATTTTTTTTATTACCTTCACAACGCGTAGTGGCTAAAATCAGTGGTTTTGACCGTTATAAGTCATTTTGAAGAAATTTAAGTAAATCATATATGATTTTTCGATTTTACTATGAAGTAATATGCTATTTAAAGCTGTCAAAGTGGAATTTGCATCGTTAATTTGGCAACAATTATTGTAAAAGACAGGAAACGCTATTTAAATTACCGTAAAATGATTTTCAGCTATCAGGACCTTATATAAAAGGCGAATTTTGGTTCGCAAATCAGCCTTTTTAAAATAACACCATATACATTTCACTTATATTCATGCAAAATAACTTTTTTTGCATTTATTTGCGATATATAATTAAATTATTCAAATTAATCAATTAAAATCGTTCCAAAAAGGCCAATTCCTAAGGCAATGTAATAAATTTGGTATCAGTCAGCTCCTGAGCGCAATCTCTTTCTCAAGCATCTGTAGTCCAACATCATTGGTAACAAAATGTAAAAAATGTAAAAAAAAAACGAAAAATATGTAACAAAATGTTAAGTTGTCCCGTCACAAAGAAAATAACAATTAAGATTACAGACCACCTGCCGAGTCAGCAGTGGAGTCGAAGCTAAAAACGAATATTACACAATTGAACAAACAACAATATAAACACGTAGAATATCTACAATCAACATCCTTATTTTATAAAAATAAACAAACAGTTAGCGACGAAACGGCAATTGGTTCGTGATAATAATGTTTCGGATTCGGATATAATCGAAGTTGAAAATTCGAGTTTATAAAAACTGAGGACGATAAACCGATATAACTAACAGCGATTTTCGGTTTTAATATTATTAAATATAAATTATGTTTGCTGAGAGATTTGCAGCGCAGAACTTCGAGTTTCTCCATAAAAGCGAAACCATACAAACGTTGGGAAGAACAAACTTTGCTGTTTTCTATCTATTTGATTGTGATTTGTTATGAAGTTCTAGGATTTCACTATTTTTCTTGTTTTTGGTCAAGTCTACCAGCATTCTGGTAGTTTAACTAGAATATTTCGGTTAAATGTATGTATGAAGAACTTTATGAAGAACATTTTTATTTCAGCTGATTGTTAGTAAAATACCCCGACCATGTGACTAATATTTAATATATTCGAAATAACTACTTATTTTCTATGATATATATTTGTTTATTGAATTGTTTTGCTAACAATAAGAATTATGAGTGTTAGACTCTAATATGACTAATTACATTGAAAAGAATTGAATAGAGCTAATGACCATAGCAGTCGATTCTGGGTAAATAAAAAATAAAATAAAAACAAGAATTATGCTACGTATTTTATAGTATTTTGAGCCATTCGCAACATATATCAAAAATATGTTGATAGTAATATCAGGAAAAAACAACGAAAACAGCGAATTTTCAAAAATAAAAAACAGCGTTTTGAAACTTACCAGACTTTCAAAAACCGCACTCACTGGTTTCGCTGATATTTGCTTTGACATCCACCTTTTCAGAAATATATTTAACATCATTAAAAGGCAGGCAACCTCATTTAACTGCGCATGTTTCTCTATCAACGTTTGTTATATTGTTTCAATTTATTTTTAAACATCTATTACTTTTTAATTTAACAATATTGTTATTTATATAAAGGCAAAGTAGTGAATAACTACTATTAGAAATGGTTACTCTGTGCACAGTTCCTCCTTCCCTCTATAATTGGAAATGAAAACTAACGACGTTACAAATTAGAACTAATTAGATATCTGCACGTAGGTCCAGCGACATCTACTATCGAATAGGCGAAGCTTACAAGCTTAACTTTAAGTGTTAAAGTATTCTTCTTTTAAAAATTACAATGTCTGACTTTGCAAACTATATTCCAAAGATTAACACTAGAGGTAGTATTTAATTTTCTAAAGACTGAGAAATTAAAAATACTGTTTATAATCTGGTTCTTTGCCTGGCCAAAGCATACTTACCTGGCGTAGGGGTTACCGTGATCAACAAGGCGGTTCCCCCAGGGTGAGGCCCTTCCATTGCACTTCGGTTGGGCTGGCCCCTGCGATTATCCCTAATGTGGATAACTCGGGCGCGCAATTTTTGGTAGTCGGGACTGCGTACGCGCTGTCCCGGTTTTATACAAATAACATAATTCCGACTATTTTTGAACAACATCTGCCGCCAATTGTATTAACCTAATTTATTTCGCCTTGAAGCGTAGTTTTCGCGTTTTTCGTAG
Organism: Weissflogia rhopalogaster; assembly: GCA_019419845.2. NCBI lineage: Eukaryota > Metazoa > Arthropoda > Insecta > Coleoptera > Staphylinidae > Weissflogia > Weissflogia rhopalogaster. The sequence goes on from WSZQ02075621.1 coordinate 14,738, forward strand.
TCACGCGTCATTTCATAATTTGTATTCATTTTTATTAAAATGTATTTTGCCTTTCTGGAAAACCTTAGGCTCTCTATCAAAACTTGTTAAGGTGCAGCAGCTATTTTTAAATTACGCAGTGATTATTTGATATTTCAATTAAAATTTACAAAAGTTTACTAGGTGGAATATCGAATCGGTTTCTTTAAACTCTAAATATTTAAGCTTTCGAGAATATTTTTTACTATTTGTTTTAAATCTGCCGGAATATTGGAGCCACTGGAATTTCGTCAAAAATCATCATGTCACACAAAAGGTTAACGTGAGCGCGTCGGCGCCGGTACATCCAACAGCAGAGATAACATAAACTAATTTAAGTTGAGCTATTTAATATTGCAATTGTTTCATTTGAGAAATGCTTAGGTTGCTACTTAAATTGTAGTTATAATACATGTAACAGTAATATGTATTCAAAATATAGACGAGGATAATTTTCTCTTTTCTTCGACATTATTTATGTAAACCAACCTTTAGTGGCATAACCTCTGCTCATATATTCCTGCTTCCTTCCCAATACATATTTTTGCAAACTTAACACATACTAGATAGATAGGTAGATGCCTTTATTGGCAATCTGTTCCCCATATTTTCATACATCCCCATTATAAAATATCCTTTATTACTTAATTAACATTAACACTCTTAATAAATATAACACAAAACAATTATAAACAAAATAACGAATAAAAATACAAACGTAGTATTTCATCCCACCCTATCTCCCTATTTGGTCAGCCCTCTCCTCCGTTTCCATTTCTCCTTCACAATTTGTCTCAGTATTGTAACACTCTCCTCTACCTCTCCCAACCACTCCCTTACCTTCCCAGTCTTACATTACAAACCCGACTACGACATAACACACATTCCATATATTCATTCTCCATCCACACCTTTCTTCCTTGTTCCTCACTCCCACACCTTCCACTGGCTTTAACCCGTTTGTCGTCGGCGCTCATTCTTTGCTTATTGATATATTTTGGCTTCTGCCCGAAGACCTGTATTAGCCTGTACGCGGGGTTATACGAGCTGTTACTTATGTTCTCCTGGCGCACCTGTTCTTCCACCTCTCGACCCCTTTCACGCACCATCCATTCTAACGGTCTCCCTTCCCGCAATATTTCCTCTACCGCTAATTCCGACAAACCAACATGCGCATACTTCTTCCTTCTGTCCACCCTCCACCCACTCACCCCTCTGCTAGCACACCATTTCCATATATCCTTCACCAATCTTTCACTTTCCATTCTTCTCACTCTCTCCTCAAACCTTACAACCCTGTTAACCGACTCCCATTTAACAGACATTCTTCCTATATCTTGCATTACAATGTACCTGGGGGTGGTTCTTACGAGGCGCAACATATCTTTAATGAACCACGTTTGTTCTCTCTTTAATGCTTCCCATTCACACAGTCTCCACACTTTCACACTATACAACAGTCTCGGCTTGACACATGCATCCCATAACCTTAATACCACATCACAGTTATTTCCCCACATTTTCCCCAACTTCCATACATACTAAACACATACTAAATAATGAAACAAAACAAAAATATAATTTCACAAAACCTTTTTTTAATTCATCTCTGCACACTCGCCCGTCTCGTAGTAATCCCTAGTCGAGCTTCCCTTTTGTTTTTCTCCTTTCCTATAGCGGACACCTAGACATGTCATAGAAATATCGATATTGATAAATATGGATATATCGGCCTTAAAATTTCGATAATTATCGAAAATTTCAATTTTCAGAATATCGATATATCAATATCGACATTTTTGATATCGTTTTGACATGTCATTGACTTAACCACCATATGTTTAACATGAGGGGCCTTAGGAACTTTTGGTCGGTAGTGGGGTAAGGGAAATGCGGGCTGAAATGCCGCAAACGGCAGCACCATCGCAACTAAACAAGGAAAACCTACGACGAAAACCGATTGAGCCAAAAATTGAGCAGATTTTTGTGCTTTTGCCCGTCGATCGCCATCTGTGCTTTCACCGCGCTTTTGCCCACGTATTTTCGTATTGTGCCATTTTCCACACGCGTTCGTTCTCATTTGTGATTTCATCTATTTTGATTGTGTTTCTTTGTTCAACATGGTTCGCCTTAAGAAGAAAAAAAAAATATGGATGACATCGATGCGCTTTAGAGAAATGTAAGCATTTATTAAAAATATTAACCTTTATAGATGTTGCAGTCAAAGTGTATATTCCAGCCAATGTATACATTTACTTGTCAGTGCATACATTCACTTCCCATTTCAGTCAAAGCGTTCACTCACTATAGGAATGAACCCTTGAACTAGTGAATGCATGCATTACCTAGATAATGTATGAAGTTACTAATCCACTGCAGTCAATGCGTTAATTGATGAATTTCAAAGTAAAATTTAGTTGGAACCATTTTTTTCAATTAAATTTTGAAAAATGAAACAGATGAAAGAAGTAACTCAGAAAACCCATTAAAATAGATAAACATTTTGTTTTTAACAATACAATAACAATTTTAAACAATAGACTATGCAACATAAAATATAATGAAACATAAATAAATGCACATTCTATATAAAAGAAAATAAAAATTTAAAACATAAAAATACAAGAAAAAAATCTAACAGAGAAAGAAAAAAAGTGAAACACAAAATAAACAATTATATATAAATGAGAAAAAAACACGTTATTTGTTTGAACAATTTAAACTTCTATGGCATTTGGAATTGCACTATTTTTTTTCTTTAAGGCATGCACATCTATTTGTTGTGTACTTTGTTTTACATTGGTATTTAGAAAATCCCTGTCCGATACCTATCGACTGTTTGGTTGCAATAGTTCGTAATATCACCCTTTTAAAATTCCATTGCGTGCTCCAATGTGAAAATAGTCATTTTCCGTTTTGTTTATTAAACATTCCAATATTGCACGAGAATCTCCACGTCCTCTATCAACTTCCGGTATGGTAATTCTTACCTACCTTCGCCGGAGGATGCGAAGCATCAGAAATTAATTTCATGCGCGTAGTAAATTTTCTTTGGACTCAGCTCGGTAATTATTGATTTGTATTTTCAACGTACAAATATCGCACATTTTATTACATACCGAATTAATTAAAATGTCACATCCATCGCATTTTCGTAGGGTCTCATTCATTTTTCCTTAGTCATACGAAAGAAAGCTGTTACCTTTCTGTGGAATAGTATTAATATTTTCATAGAATTTATCTTTCATTGCATCTTTATCTGTTTCATATTTATGACTAAAAAAATTGATAATTATTTAGTACTCTGACACATATAAATTAAACAATTCACATGCCAAGTACCCTAAACGGAAAAACAGCAAACAACAAACGGTGCAAACATCCCTACAACCTACAGTACGAATAAAGAGGTTAGGTTTGCAGTTTCCTGGTAGATTTGACTCACTTTAACTAGAGGCAGTCCGTGAATGCATACATCCACGAGTATATGCATTCATTTCGATTATAATTAATACTTTAACTACGGATCTCAGCAAATGTATTCATTGGCTGGTAAATGTATACATTAACTAGATGAATGCTTTAACTGCAACATATATCATCTTGCACACACACACACACACTACATCCAACAACAACTCACCAACAACAAAAAAAATTGTATAAATACTTACATATATGAATTGTAAACAAAAACAATAACAAATAACAAAAAATAAATAGAACATATCAAAGTCGGAAAGACTCCGTATACTTTGTAAACGGAGACGAAGTGGTGATACCTAACATATCGGTTAACTCAAGGAACTTAGATTTAAAAGATAATTGATGGTCCCGCGCAACACCGGGAAATAAATTAATGTTTATAAAAAACAGCGACTACCACGTAACTCGACTTTAAAAAATCCGGGATTAATTTATCGCTAGACTAAAACACTTGGCGACACATAAATAATAATAAAAATAATAAACCTCAAAATTACCGACGCCGACGCGACGTTCGCAAGAAATATATTTATGTTACGATTTGTTCTTTGTTATATCATTGAATTTAATATACATAACATTCTGTTTTTCGGTTGTATAGCGTTTAACGCCTTCCGAGCACGTTAGCTTTCGCCACGCCCGATCGGATCACGCCGTACATGAGTTAGCATATTAGGTTCTTTTACGGGAATGAGTTGCAGGCCCATTGCCCAACCCTCCACCTTATTCAGGACTTGGGAAAGTGCGGTGTACGAGATATTAATTACAGCGACACCGGGAATCGAACCCGGTACGTTTGCGTTGCAACGCCACACACTCCACTTACGTAACATACACGAAAAAATATTTGGAATAAAATCATAGTACATTTTACATTATTATGAATAATTTAGCATTTTGCTTATCTGCAGACATACTAATGAACATATTCGAAATGGCATTTTTCTTGACTTAAATAGAGAGGTAAAAATTAAGTATCAGTACATACATTCATATATTTCTACGTGTTTGTGGTGCCTGTAACTACCTTAGTTATAGTGTTTACAATTTGGTTCTGTAATTATTTACGAGGCTACAAGTATTTAAACCAAAATTCATCGCCTAAAACATGGCCAATCTTTGGGAATGTCTTAGAATTTACCAATACAGAAAGTAATAAATAATATTATTAAAATATTATTAACGGAAGTCCTTAATGTAAAGTAAAATTTCATTTTAGAATTATTACACACTATAGCAAGGTTAATGCAATAAAAAATACAAAAACTTTACGTGTACATTTCTGATTAGATACGTGTTTACTATCCAAAGATGAAGTTCTTTATAGAAAAATTGATAGCAGTTCAGCGTATATTCACAAAACATATAATTACATGAAACCATGGTTGGGAAATGGGGTTTACATTGGTAGGACAAGGCAAACCGTAGTCGCATAGTCTGCGTCAGGTAGCTTTTCTTCAATTCGTAGTTCGCCTTGTCCGACCAATGTATTAAAAGAAGGTTTCTTCGAGTTGCTTCGTCTCCTTTGAAATACATAAGTCAGACAAGGCTAGGCATAGCAGAACGAAGCAAAAGCCGGCTATGTGACCTTGGCCTTAGGCTACCCGTCATCTTACACAACATACCTAAACCGACGCGACGCACAGTAGCTGAGAGCTGTGCTCGTGCCGCCGAAACGTTCTGGCTGCCTGCCGCGGTTGCTCAAAATCGCTATTTTC
>WSZQ02075643.1:0-11218 GCA_019419845.2 Weissflogia rhopalogaster
TCAACAAATGAGAACCGATAACCGCTACGGTGTCCTCAATGGGGAAGTCTTTGCAATGAGCTGCTGTCAGGAGTACTCGGCTACTTATGATACTAGCTCCACAGTAGTGGAAATCTTTATTTGCCTCACGCAAAGATGCAATAAATTTGAATTGTCCTGGCACGGCATTATTACCACCGACAATGCGATTGTTCCAACTGGCTGCTACAAGAAAAATATTTTATTATATTAATAATTTTCTTTTATAAATTAGGAGAAAATGATTACATACCTTGAGCCACTGCTAAGATGGCACACAATGCGATTGTTTTCATTTTGCTAATGCCATGCAATTACAGATTGTGGAAGTATTTATATCAATTCAATGGTGTATTCAAAAAATTCCATTGATTAAGATGATTATTTATCTTTTAGTAACTCACCTAATAATCTTCCTAGAGCTCTAGGAAGATTGAATATTTTGATATAATCTATTTTTATACACAACTTCTATATTTACTATTCATATTTCCTTGGATTACAATGGATAAGAAATTAATGGTTTCAACACAATAATTGACTTAAATAAACTGAATTGCAAAAATGGCACGTGCCCATTTACCCTCTTGTGCCCATTGAGATATAAACATTCATTGAAAAGCGCTCAGAAATTGCCATTACTTAATTGATTAAGTAAATACAATTTGTATTTTCAAATACATCATAACTTTCGGTGTCGGCTGAATACAATTAACTATCATATAGATCATGTTCGCATTGTTTACAATTTTCGTTTAAGTGGAATTTCTGTTAAATTCTCAGAGGCATTACGTAATTATACAATTCAAACATTTAATGAATATTTAGTGTTACTTGCATCATGTACTGTTATATCTCTGAATGACTAGTCAAATTTCAAGTACTGGAAATTACCAACAGAAAATGATATTATTTACAATCAATTTCTTGAATCTATTTATAAATGTAAAATACAGATTAGAAATGATTAGAAAATAGAACGTCTAAGCGATTGTCGTAAAAAGTAGAACAAGTGCCGCTGTAAGAATGATATCAAAATAAGTAGCTACGAATTTCATAGTCAATAAACCTTCGATTCTTGAGGAATCGAACCTGAACATTAAATTGCGCTGCAGAGGGTTTTAAAAATATATTCCACAATATTTTATTGAAACTTCCTATCTACTTTCCAAAAAAACTTCAACTTACGAAAACAAGTTCGAGCTCGATTTCGACTAACACCTATCAATTGGATTCAACATGATAAAGCAACGAGGCTGTTTGATAACAATTTATTTCATTAAAATGAAAGGTGACTTCTCAATTCTCTGATAACATGAGTATGTGGTGACCCGTAATGATTTCTATGAGCTTCTTTAGATTTATCCCGCTTAGTTTTGGTTCAGGAAATTTCCTTCGTTCCTCTTTGGAACGAATAGTTTTGTGTCCTTCTTTCCTTCTGTTCCACTTTACTCGGTGTGATATATTTATCTATTAATTAATGGGAGACCCCTAAACAAACATATTTTCTTGTTAAAGTGTCCAACAAATTTTAAGAAAAAAATAACTTTAATTACATCGATGCTAAATAAAAAAATTATAAGTTGGCGTGTTCGAGAATCCAGTCTTTGTAATAGAAGACATCCATGGTGGCACCGCAGAAATGGCTGCCCCATTGACGTAGGGAAGCGATGAATGGGAACTGACCAGGAGTGGCAGTTTCACCACCGATAATGCGGTTATTCAGGCTAGCGCCTACTAAACATAATTATGATTATTTTCATTTTCAGCAGTTTCTCCAATTTTTTTGTAACTAACTTCCCCTGAACAAGAGCAATGATTGCACACAAAACGATAGATGCCTGCATTGTGGAACTGTACTTTGGTGTTTCATTAGGGTATTTATACCAATTGATAAATAAATATCAATTTTTAATCTAATTGCTACTTACGATCCTGGCATAGTTAATTACTGATAAAGCAGCAAATATTAATGTTATGTGATTTGCGGACGATTGGTGAAGACAGGCTATCGGAACTCACAGTTAGCTCTTAAGAAGCCCTTCAGTACTTGGGTTGGTCTACTGAAGCTCTGAAGGAGCATATTCGCCTTTTACTATCTTTTGTCGTTTACTGAGTTCGTCAACCACAATCACATTGCCCCTTTTTGGGTCCTGAGCCCCAAGTTGGGAATCGCTGTCCTAAAATGCCAGACAATCTTTGTAATCATATCTGCTTGATTAATTAGACTAGAGCTCATATGACACGGAAAAACCAAATTTATGAAAGTGTTTAACAAATTAAAGAAATATTGAATTTTATTTACGCAGAAATTAATTCAAACATTTTACAAGTTGGCGTGTTCGACAATCCAGTCCTTGTAATATAAGACGTCTATAAAGATGTCAGGCATGCCCAAAGCGCACAAGTACCCAGTAGAGACGATGCCAACAATTTCGTTCTGATCGTTGATCATAGGTCCGCCAGAGTCACCAGAGCACATACCATGGCCCTTCGATTCCAAGCTGCAGATCTTGCCAGTGAGCTTGTTATCACCAGTCATGGATGTGCACTGCTTATGGGACAGCACGTTCATCTGCATCCACTGCAAGTCGTTGGGGATGGATCCTGGGAAGCTGGTCATACCCCAACCGGCGGCAGTCACACGTTCATTATCGGAAATGGGGCGGGTGGAAAGGGGCTCAGCCTTAACCAGGTCGCTGAATTCGATGTCCTCCTTCACAATGATAACAGCAACATCGTTAATGATATAGTCGGAATCGTAATTTTCGTGGATGGTAAAGGACTCAATCTTGTAACGCTTAGCGTCTTGGTCATTCTGCTTATTGGTGCCGACAACGACAACGATGCTATCGATGGAGTGACCCGCTTTGCAGTGGGCAGCGGTAAGGACGGCACGGCGGCCAATCACGGTTGCACCACAGAAATGCCTGTCGCCTTGACGCAGGGAAGCGATGAATGGGAACTGTCCAGGAGCGGCAGTGTTTCCGCCAACAATTCGGTTGTTCAGGCTGGCGCCTATTAAACATAATTATTATAATTTTCATTTCCCGCAGTTTTCCAACGTTTTCTTTCTAATTTACTTACCCTGAGCAAGGGCAAAGATTGCACACAAAGCGATGAATGCCTTCATTGTGGAACTGTACTTTGATAATTTAAAATCAGGATATATATATACCAATTGATAAATAATTATCAATTTAATCTAACTTCGGGCCCTGACATAGTTAATTACTGATAAATCTGCAGATATTAATTTTATGTGATTTACCGGACGATGTGATTTACCGGAGAAATCAAAATTTTCAGCAATATCACAGAATTGTGAAGTAGAATAAACAGATAAAGCATTACAAAGTTTTTCGGGTTTTAAAATTTTATTGTGCATTCAGAAGTTCAATAGAATGGACCAGTGTGCGAACTGTCAAACACAATGTGTACAAACTAGGGATAGAAATTAAACATAACAAAAATTCCAAAAATACTGATTAAATATTAACTTACTTCTTAAAAGTGGAAGCATAAATATGTAATATTTCTGACGCAATTCCCTTCTTTGTTCTCCTGATAGTATGTAAGTGATATCAAGTGGGTTAAGCCCAAACAAACTGTAAAATATATTAAGCATCCCAATAAAATGTGCATGCAAATATCGTGAATGATGCGAATATACTGTTGCTAATTGAAAACCCGATTATATTCGAGCAATGTTTACAATATTACAGGTACAAACAGGATTAAATGTACAATCATCTGGTAAATTCAGATTTGTCACGACGTAATTTACCATAGCTTAACTTTTATCAACCTAGAAGATAATATTCGAGTAGACTGTTTAGTAATTCTCATATCAAAAATAAAAAATAGATATAAATGTTTATATTCTAACCGGTGTTGCGCATCAGATCAAACACCACCATGAACCTGAAAGTATTGTTTGCCATCTGCGCCATTATTGCCCTCAGTGAAGGTATTCTCAATATTTCAAATCTTTCCAATTTTTAATTACACGAAGTATGTTTATAGGACACGTTGCTAATACAAGAATTGTTGGCGGCCAATTTGCCAATTCCGGCCAATTCCCATACCAAGTCTCGCTGCAACGTAAAACCGACGGATTTCATTTCTGTGGTGGTACCATCATATCGAAAAAGACAGTGGTCACCGCTGCTCATTGTCGTGTAAGCTATGTTACTATTCCTAATATGCAAGTTATGGCGGGATCGAGCAACATAAAGAACAGGAATGCGCGGCGTTATTCCGTGTCCCAGTGGATCAATCATCCCCAGTATGATTCTTCGCATACTCTCAACGATATTGCGTTGGTCATCATTCAGGCGGAATTTGAATTGGGCAATCTGATACAAGCCATCAACCCCGTGAATCGCATCGTGCCTGCTTATGAAACGGGAATGGTTGCAAGTGGTTGGGGTGCCATCGCCTATCCATATCCTCCTGAAGGTGCACCAAATGACCTCAAATTTCTTACTGTGAACATCATTAGCCACACCCAATGTTCCCAATATTCTAAATATATTCAAAATAAAGTTTGCACCCTGCACTCAAAGGGTAATGGCATTTGTTCCGGGGATTCAGGTGGTCCACTAGTAAGCAAGAATCGAGAATTGGTAGGTGTTGCTTCCTCGGCGTTCCTCTGTGCTATTGGTTACCCAGACTTCTTCACTGATGTATATGCCTTCCGGGATTTTATCAAAACCAACATGAAATAATAATAATAAATATCCAGCATCGAATAAATCTTATATAAAACACTCGAGTGTTGATGAAACTTATTTATTTTATACTTCATGAGCAATATTTGTGACTAGAGAATGATTATCAATAAATCTATCTGATTGCAAAATATAAGTGTTTGATATAGTCCTATAAACTTCGAGTATATCTCTTTATCACTAGTTTGGTGTTCGTTTCTACAGTTTGATGTCTCAATAATGATAATGGTACTTTGTCGCTTTTCATTTTTTGCTTTGGTGACCGCCATTTTATTAATACCAGCCTCATTTGGTAAGTAATACATTTTGATAAAAAATATTTTGCAATACCGTTGAGACTTTAATACTAATACTAAATAATTGAATCGCTAATCAAAACACTTCAGAAAATGGCCCCGAACGTGGCTCCAGATTACCACGCGTCGTCGGAGGATTTAATGCCACCGCCGGACAATTTAAATACGCAGTATCTTTACAAATCTTCAACCATCTGCATTATTGTGGAGGGGCGATCCTTTCACGTCGTACGATTTTAACAGCTGGTCATTGCCGGAAGTCTTTCGAAATTTACGCGATGGTTGGAAGCATTTACTATCAGGATTACGAAGCGAAAAGATACAGAGTCAAAGAGTTCTTTGTTCATGAATTATTTAATCCAATAACATTGAATTACGACATTGCGTTAGCCATTCTAGGCGAAGATATTCAATTCAGTGAATATATTCAACCTATCAAAATGGCGCTACATCCATCAATAGTCGGCGAGAGAGTCATTGTAAATGGGTGGGGGTACACTACCTATCCGCCATCATCACAAGGTCCACCTAACCGGATGCAGTGGTTGAGTACAAGTGTTGTTGATGATTCGGTCTGTACCGAATTTCATCCCGATGTGACTACTAATCTCTGTATATATGAGGAAATGAATCGAGGTATTTGTTCAGGGGATTCAGGTGGACCATTAGTCAACGACATGGGAGAACTGATAGGAGTTGTATCAGCTGGATATCCTTGTGCCATTGGATATCCGGATAGTTGTACGAGTGTGTTTCTTCTTAGAGAATGGATTTTAGCACATGTAATATAAATATATTTTTTATATTTTATAAATTGGTGTTCTAATCATTTTTAATACATTTTACGATCAAAATTAAAGGAGTTTCATGAATACATTATATAAAAAATCATGACTAATAGGACCACCACTTTTGATCTGCATGGGGGGGAGGATATAACATTGTGTTTGTTTTTATTTTTATATACATGGTAATGTGATACTGTTGTTATTATTGATTTTTGTGTTCTATTGTTGAGTTGTGTTGATTCCTTATTTAGTGTAAAGATTGAACTGTCGTCGTTTTTGGTGTGTGATTTTTAATTGTTGTGATTTTATAGATTGACTTTGATTGAGTGGTTCAATTAATTCACACACCATCCGACTGCGTGGTAGGTCGAAGCGCTACTAACTGTACTGCCAGGTTGGCAGGGCGGAATATTTTGCATTTTTTGCGATTTTATTTTACGATAAAAACAAATTGTTGCCCTCCCACCCCTGACCTACAAAAATAGATGTGCGATTTGTATTGACCTGTAATATACGGCAACATGTTCAAATCGAAAAAATAGGTGGCTCCCGTGACAGAGTACTACTCAGGTATACTTGGATTATAATCCATAACTAATTTTGGAAGACGTCCCTTTTCCATCTTCTTAACATTGTTTATCCACTTCATTCGCTTATTCTCAATATATTTTAATAGACCAATCCTACCATCAGTTTCCTTACAAACCTGACTCATCTTCTTATTTACTAGTATTTTCTTGAGTAATTCTCTTTCCGTGTTTACTAAAATTGCTTCCCCGTTTTTATTGAGCGTCCATAATTCGGAACCATAAGTAAGCTTCAATCTACCACGTCCAAATATGTCCTTTTTAATTTCTGAAATTGCTTTAGATGACCATTTAGGAAACATTTCTGTTCCCCATTCCTGAAATTCCTTAATTCGCTTACACAGACTTTTTACTTCGCCATAGTTTGTTATAGTACTACCTAAATATTGATAGTCTAGGCAATATTTTATTTCTCCACTTTCATTTGTAGTTTTCCAATCAAGATTTTTGTTAATTAAATCTGTATTAAATCCCATGTACATGTATTTCGTTTTGTCTTGATTAAGGGATAATCCCCCTTCTTTATAAGCATCAACCAAACCAGAAAACATATTCTCCATTTCATACTTTGATTCAGCCAGTAGGACTTGATCATCAGCAAATTGCAAAGTATATACTGTCTTGCTATTCTGGATCACAATTCCTTTATCATTCCAAGCATGTTTCCATTTTCTCAGTACATACTCCATGTAAAGATTAAAAAGTGTTGGGGACAGGCAACATCCTTGCTTAATACCCTTTGATAATGAAAAATAATCAGTAAATTCTCCGGTTTGATGAAGATATACGCATGCTGTGCTTCCAGTATAAAACGATCTAATTGCAGAAATTACTATAGGATGTATTTCTGCCCATTCAAGTGCCGCAAAAAGACCAGCCCACGGAACACTATCAAAGGCTGCTTTCACATCAACGAAAATAAGATGCACGTCCTTTCTCACACTTAATCGCTTCTTACATATTTCTTTTAACGTATATAAATGATCAATAATACTCCTACCTTTTTGGTAAGCAGCTTGTTCTTCCGCCTCATCAAAATCTCTTCGTAACAAATCCAATAAGACTCGTCCATATAACCTATTCAAAGTATTTGGTACCGAAATTGGTCTATAATTTTTCGGGTCATCCAAAGTACCCTTTTTTAGATGTGGAATTATATATACTGCTTTCCATTCATCAGGAAATTGCTCTTTTCCAGTTATAAATTTTGTGAACAATTCTGCAATGACTACAAAAAGTTCAGGTGGTCCATTTTTAATTAACTCAATTGGAATATTTCCAGGCCCGCTAGCCTTTCCGTCTTTTCGAGCCTTCAAAGCAGTCTTTATCATATGCGAGGTAATATTAACCGTTTCATTTTTTGTATTAACGGAGTTGTTCAGTATACCTTTACCTTTATATGTATCATCTGTAAACAAGTCCTTAAAGTGACTCAACCATTTTTGTTCGTTTGGCATACTTTGCAAATCAACATTGGATAAATCTTTGATTTTGAGGGAATTTCCTACTTCATGCAAATAAGGAGAAATACAGGCCTGACTTTCATTTCGCAGATTAAGTTCCAAGGGATTTTGATAAGTGCCCAAAGTTTGGGAAGCAACTGCACGAATTCTTTGAATTATTGCATTATATAATTTATAAGGTGTGTCTATTTTAGAAAGTTCAAATTTAAGTCTTTCTCGGTACAAGTCTCTAATAGTTTGGTCCCTAAATTTGTCAACTTTATAAAAATAGGTTGTAGATTCAACTTCAGCTTCACTTTCCATTTCCACTACAAAAGTTAATTCTAAGTTGAAGATACTATCAAACAATATTCACCTGACTAATATTTAGCAAGTGCATTAATTACATATATAGTATTCCTTATCATCCTCTAATAAATTATTTTTTAGATCGTATGAGAACAAAATCATTGAAAATTGTTCATCGATAATTGGCCAAATTGCAAACTACTAAGATAAAACGCGAAAACATTTTTGGTTCTATATTAACGTTTCTTATCATCGTTGATCATACTATTTTTGAAACTATTCTTGATAACTGAATATTTTACAACCCCTTTCACATTTTAAAAAAGATCAAATGGATAATAGCATAACACTTCAGAAAATATACCTGTTTGCAGTTCCATATTATCTGTCGTCAATGAATTTCCACATACGGATAATTCAAATTATATAATATACTAAGATAACTCAATTTTCGGGAACAACCTTTTACAAAGGAACAAAGACAAATATCTCTTATTTTCATAAACTATGTATTAATTTTAACGTTTTCCTCATCCCCCCATATCTTTTTTTAATTTGAAGATTTTTATTATCCGGTTTTCTTGAAATGTAGATGACCAAGTTTTGCCCACTTTTCAATTCGGTCTTTCCACATACATAGCTCGAAATCTCGGCTGCAACATTCTAAAATTTGTTCAGACCACGTGAAAGTGCCACGCTAGCATTATTTAGTCAATTTGCCGACCATCGACCTGTGGGGCGATAATCCGACTGTGGGAACTGCTTTGCACAGGTTCGCAAAGCATGTCGAAGCACATGATTATCCACACGTAGGACCAGGCGATGATCTCTTACGATTTATGAAGGTCCCCCAAAAAATCCCAGACCCTAACATCGAGAAGAGGAGAAACTTGTACATATATTTGAGTTCGTAAGACTTTTAAAAGTATTAAATTAGTTGTTCATCAAATTCCTTCAACTGTTCAGTCATTATTTCAATGCTCTAATTACACAGCTGTTGGCTTTACGACCTCTAAAAGAAATTCTATGTTGGTTCTTAACAACCCACAACGCTTCCTTTGTCCATCTTATAATGTCTGACATTTCTAGTTCTTCTCTTAATACATTACTTCTTATTTTGTCTCTAAGTGTGACACATTTCATTGAACGTAAGCTTCTCATGTTGGTGGTTTGCACGATTTTGATCTTATGAATATGCTTTAACGTTCCTGATTGTTAAATTTACCTAAAAAGTCTTAATTTACTAAAAGCAAGGATATTTCATAGGTATACCAAGGTACCAGTCCCAATATGCTATGTCTTGACTAATTGAATATAACTATTAATTGGATATATAAATTTAATATCATTCTAGTTATCTATTAGTTCGCATTTAAATACAAATTTCACAAACTGCTTATCTGTCATTAGTCATAGAGATATCATAATGTACTAATTTTACAATCTTATAAAGGGACAAAGACAAACATGTCTCATGTTTTGTAAAAGTAATTATTCTTTGTAAGTGTTTTGGCGTTCCTAAACGTTAAATTTACCAAGTTAACGTTCTAAATTTACTGCAACCAAGGACATTTCACAGAGATACCAAGGTCCCAGTCCCAGTCAATAAAAATTCACTCCCACTTTCTCACACGCATGTACCAATACTTGTTGCGAGTAGCAATTGCATAGTTCTGTTTATAATCTATATATTAAACTACGCATGTGCTACGATTAATAAATTCAAAACTAAAAAGTGTGTGCGCCTCCGCTTCAAATGCGGTTATTACTATGTCAGTTTATCATCACTTGAACTTTGCGCATATTGGCAAAAATATAATTCGGATCGAAACAAGTCACGTATAGACGATTAAATCAATTTATTGAAGATTTTCACGCGAAGGAGTGGACGCATAAACATACGCAATTCAATTAATCATCGATTAATGAACAATGATGGCATGTGAACTCATGAATACAATGAGGACGTCACTTGACGATGCCAAACAGGAACAAAGCGCAGTGATAAAAAATACGGGACTAGCAAAGCTTGAATTTGCCCGTCACGCATACTACAATTGCTAAACGCATTTCATTTGAATAATAATAAGTCAACGCTGGTAGTCAATTACATTATATTAGGAGAAATTATTCTCCATCCGTGTAAATGAGAGACATACATTAGTAAAATGTGGTACCAAAGTCACAGCAAAATTGTGGCACATGTTTTTAAAATTGTACTGTGCTTAAGTTTAGTCGGACTAAACTATGGTAATGTATATTTGTTAATATTGAACGGTATTGCAAATCATATTTTAGGTATACCAAAAGAGGCTTTAGTAAGTACAAATTTTGTGGTGGGACGAATCGCTGAGCTCGAGGATTTTCCTTTTATGACTTCTTTACGAATTAGATCAGTACATTATTGTGCCGCAACCATAATTCATCCCAAATGGGTTATCACGGCGGCACAATGTTATCAAATGTAATAAATCCTCTTTATTTGTAATTCATTGAAATGTATATTACATTATTATAATATTTTAGAGTACCATTATCGGATTATTCTGTGATTTCATCAACTCAACAATTGAACTCAAACACAGGAATCGTCCATCAAGTGACAAATATTACACTGAGCCCTCAAGAAAACTTGGCAATGGTTAAAATTATGGACAATTTTGAGAAACAACCTGCTGTAATGGCTAAGAACATGCTTGGTAACTTCGAAGTTGGAATAATTGTCGGTTGGGGGTTTACGGCGACTCCTGGAACAACACCCAAGGAATTACGTATGATACATTTACGTATAATGCTGGATACTGAATGTTTGCAAACTTATCAGGATTATCAGAAGAATAGTGGATTGATCTGTATGATGCCCGCTGCACGACATTTAGGGATATGCACGGGTGATGTTGGGGCACCACTAATAGCAAATGGGAAAATTTATGCAGTTGCTACATGGCGGAAAAATTGTTTAGATCAAGGCCCAGAGGTGTTTTATAGTCTTCCGTATAAAGAAAAATGGATACAGAAAATACTTAATGACTTGTAATATTTACT
>WSZQ02075643.1:16596-63231 GCA_019419845.2 Weissflogia rhopalogaster
AATTGAATTAAATTGTTATCTGTCTCATATCTGTTAAGCGTGACAGTAAAGATAATAAGTATCAATCACTATCAACAAGCTCTAGAATGCACTTGTAATCATATGATTTTTTGGAAATAAACTATATTTGGTTTTTTTGAAGTGCAGTACTTGAGTTTTAAGAGAATAATTCGAAATAATTGTCATGATGAATAATGCAGTTTATCAATTCATATAAAAGAAGGACACCGCGTGAAATCTATTTTTTCAACTTATATCTTTATCTTCGCGATCGTTAAGTTGAATCATCCCATAATGTAACTTGACAATGGATGTATTTTATGGTAACGTATTTTTATGACTATAGTAATTCAGTATTTTTAACTGCACCTGGACGGAGCAATGAGGCACAAAGGTTTCACTGACTTTCTAACTATGCCAGATTGAGTATGTGATGCCCGATTCCTTTAAATAGGTCATAGCTTTACAATTTGTAACTTGGTAATTTCCTTTTGTTTAGCAAGAAATCCGATAAAACGTTCGTAAAGTTGAGTAAGTTAAAAAACAATACGTACAGGAGAATGTCTCAATTGCCCGACGCGGAATTGAATGCAAATTTGTGTACATGTAGTTCATATACAGAACTCATTTGTGTTAACGGTATTTTTCGCCGATATATGTCTATTATTATTGTCTGCATTTATAAAATGGTATAGCACATCCTGATACTAAAGGAAAATGATTTCTCAGCGCCAGCTGTGCTTAAATGTTCGAACTAAAATACTGTTTACAAATATCCGGAAAACAGTGGTTTCATCATTCTCCCGCTGCATGATAGACGTTCTTAACAATTACACGTTTCAAATTCTATTCTAACGAAATGATGTATATCACATAGAATGTTTTACTATTCCATATTTCTACATGAAGAAAAAAGATATGATTGACAAATAGGATCAAGACAATCATGTTGCACGACTGACATAAATTAATCTAGTATTTAAAGTTTTATTAGTCATCACATGAACAACACATTTTCTGTTTGTAGATATACTGACTGCACCACAAATCATGTCACATAGAACTCACAGATAAAACTCCACGACTCAACGAAAATCAACACGAAATAAAAGCGACCATAGTCAAAATCGCAATCGCCCATAAACAACACAACTGATTTCGCATGTGGTTGCTGCTCGTGTGCGGTGTGGTGGTGGCGATTCGCTTGCCCGTACAGCTGCGACGCGCCACACACTTCCAGTGCGAAACATAGCGCTCATCGCACGGTTTTGCATTGCGCCTCATAACCCGAAACGCGACACTACTTGCAAACTGCAAGCGCATCGTGTATACACACGCCTACAGGTTATGCAGATTCGATTAAATTACAAGTAGTGCAAAATATGACGCGGTTCGAAATCAACAAGAAGCTATGGCCCATGAAAGCGCACTACTTCTTCTGGAATGCTGGCAAGTTAGATAGTTTATAAAAACATTTCCATTACTAATTATGTTGATACATTTTAGGTACAGCACCCGTAACGCCATTCCTAACAGTCTACGCAAAGCAGCTGGGTTTCTCCAGCTTTATCGTGGGCATCATCTACACGGTGCTGCCAATATGTGGCTTGATTGTGCGACCCACACTCGGCGCCGTCGCTGACAAATACAATTGTCAGAAACGCATTTTTCTGGTGAACATCCTCCTCACAGCTATTATGTTTGTTGCGATTCTGTACGTGCCCGAAACTAAACAAGTGAGCCGAGCACACTTTAGTTGCGATTCGAATGAGGCTGTGTTTGATACATGCTTACATAATATGACCCAGGATACGAGCGCATTGAAACTTTTTGATGCAGAGAGGAAATTACTGACTGGATTAACATCAGTTTGCGAGGTATTCAAAAAGTTTTAATTATTTAGATATTAAAATCTAGTTAGGTTCTCATTGGAAATGTCTATTTGAGGAAATGGTATGCAACCAAATATACCGTTTATTTCATTTTTTAATTATTGAATTTTACCACAAGTAACTTGACGTTGTAATGTTCTCTTGTATTTGGGACTAAATTTAATCGTTCGCATATGAAAAGATGTCACAAGCATCGCTATTATGTTGAAATGTTATGCAAAAATTCATCAAAATTTCACGAGTGAAGCTAATATATTGAAACATGGCTTGACCATTTACTTAAAAACATTCTATAATTACTATAATTGCTTTTTTGTTTCAGTTAAATTGTCCTCTAAATGATAGAATGTGGTATTCAGTAAAATCCTATTGGAATTTCACACATCAATCCAGCTATAATTTGAATTTTCGTGCATCTGTTCCAATCGATCGCATGGATATGTTTACAGACGATTGCATAGTGTTTAGTGTTACAAATCTCACTATAGGAAAGCATAGTTTTTCTCCATCTTGCCCATTACACAATAAGATTTCGTCGATTTGTGATATTAACTGTGATATTGACTACATCAATCGAATCCTACCGAGAACCACACTTGATGATGATGTAGCTGTTGGTAGTTACAATTTTTGGCTGTTTGTTGTGATCATGGTACTTGCTTGGATTGGCCAGGCAATGGTGGTTAGTGTTTCAGATACAATCTGTTTCCAATTATTGGGTAAGTTCTCCATTTTTTAGAGCTAATTCTCTAAATAAATGCATATCGTAAATCTCGAATATTTAATTACAGAAGATAAACCTAACAAATATGGCAACCAAAGATGTTTCGGTGCACTTGGTTGGGGCATTTTTGGCGTGATTGCAGGCTTAATTGTTGATGCAAACTCCTCGGATGGCCAATCAAACTACACGTATGCATTTTTCTTGGGATTTGCGATGTTATTATTGGACTTTTTCATTTCATTCAATTTAAAGGTACTTTTACTACTTCCGATTTCATTTTCTTTTTTTATGTCTCAATTTTTCATATTGTCAATTACTAGATGTGTATTACTGTTGTAGATTGAACAAAAGACGAGATCTATGAGTATCGCTCGTGATATAAGTAAATTATTGGGCGACATTCGCGTGTGTGTTTTCGTTATATGGTGCATTTTCATCGGTATGTGTACCGGTTTAATCTGGAACTTTTTGTTCTGGTTCATCGAAGAGGACCTGGGTGGTAAATCTGAACCGTGGATCAAAACGCTGGAGGGAATTGCAATGGCGATTCAATGTTTGGGTGGTGAATTGCCACTATTTTTCCTATCCGGATGGATCGTTCGGAAGATAGGCCACATCAATTGCATGACTTTTATCCTACTCACAATGGGGATTCGATTTATCCTTTATTCACTGCTGAGCAGTCCATGGTGGATTTTGCCCATTGAGTTATTCAACGGCATTACATTTGGCCTGTTTTACGCGTGTATGGCGTCGTATGCCAGTATTATAGCGCCACCTGGTACGGAAACTACAATGCAGGTTAGTTATATTTATAAATATAAGTATAAACAGATGGATCATTAATGACTTTGTAGTTTTGTTGTAAAACTCTTTAGCAAAAGAATATCAGAATAACACAGTAAAAGAATTTTATTTTATCTTTAAATAATGTCATGTCCATCTATTTTTATACTTTTATGCTAGGTGATTTACCAACATTTTCATAACCTCAACCTTAATAGAATAACCTCAAACTTTTCAAAATTTTAGGGTTTGGTAGGTGCAGTTTTCGAAGGAATCGGAGCATCATTGGGCAGTTTCATCGGTGGTTACATGTTTGAAGCGTATTCGGGTTTGTTGACATACCGGATATTTGGCATTGTATCGTTAGTACTTTGCGTGGTACACTTCCTCGTGCAGGTGTTGATTAAACGCGCATACAAAGGTGAGAAAGAGATTGAGAGCAATGCGCCTCGGTAGTGTTCGCACTGTATTGACGCACTTCATGTCGGTAACGGGTTTTTTGATTTTGTACAAAAAGGGAAACGTCCTTTTTCACTGTTAATTTTAAACATGGTATTGGGCCTTATTGATTAATTGGGTATTATTTATTTAACAACTAAGGATTTAATTTATTCTATTAATAATAACTAACAAGAAAAGCTGATAAAATACATTTTATTTGCAACTTTATACATGAAAGAATATTGAAAAAGACATTTTGATAGATATCTAACGTTAAAACGTAAATTATTATGGTATTGGATTGTTTGACAATTTTTTAAAGGTTCCTTATTATCCAAATTGTGTTTTTCTGAATTTTACCTGATGAGTATTAGTTTTGACGTAGTGTTGTTATCTCAACTGTAATGTTTTATAAATTGTTATCTAGGTTTAATGAGCTTTGGCAGCTGTACATTAAATTGGAATAAAATGTATACGTTCATTAATCAAAATGGGAACTTTGTACATGCATAATTGGGGTCCAAGGCCAATTAAAGTGTTATTAAGCCACTCCACCACTTCATATAATTGAAATTTATTGTTGTACATTATCTAGTGTACTGTAAAGATTAATCGCTTTGGTGTTTTGCATGGTTGTTTCTTACATTTTTTATAATTAGCAATATTTTAGTCTCGCATTTTATACTGCTTTGCTTGGGGTTAGCTATGATTGTAGTTATAGACGCATGCTGATTTTGAATTTCTGTATCAGACTTTGTATCGTATCGACTTCCATCGGATACCTACGAGTTTGTCGACGACGAGCAATCGCAGGAGCTGAAACTCGTTCGTTAGTACCTTTGGTAATTGGAAATGTACTTACCTCACATTGTAATTAAACCGAATTCTCAGCAAAACGGAGGAGCACAGCAGGACACGAACACTTGTTTGGCACGACCGTATATATTCATGTGATGTATAGTCTAGTCATCGCCATACCAAACACGACGACATAAATCCACGAAAAAAGTCAAGATTATTTCATATTTCGCATGCATACAATGTTTATCTAAAATGTTATTTGTGTGAAACCACTTTATAAACTACACGGCAGCATCTAGATACTGGACTGTCATTATCTCGCCTACTTGCTGTCTATTATCTCGATTTAGATAATTACAATAAGCGCCGAATTTAGAGCTTAAGTAGATTCTGAACAATGTAGCACAATGACATCACCTTATTTTTCCACATGGGGTTATATGCTGTGAAAGTCATTGAAAACTGAGTTTGCATTTATTGTTAGCCCATGCTGATAGGCATGATCCTGATAAGCATGCGTATATTTCTAAAAGTCTTTGAGATTTGTTTGTATACTAATGGTGCTTGCTCTTATTGTTAGTAGTAGATGATGTAGATACTTGTAGAATTTTGTGTTTACCATTGACCGAATTTTGGACTAAGATTGTACCAGGATGGATTTATTCATTCTTTAAACCTGCATTTAAAGTTTTATTGGCATTTTAAGTTGGAAATTGTTCTAAGGATGCTTCTAATTTTATACGTTTTCAAATTATTTTGTTTTGTTACATATCTAGTTATTTCTTATTTGTTTATCTTTGGTAATTCTATATAAAGATGCAATAAAGAAGGAAATTATATAAAACATGCCATTGTTAATGTGAACAATTTTACAGGTCTAATAAGCAATGCCAGACATACTAGGATATCGTATTTCGTAATTAAATGCTCCAATAAAAATTGAAAAATGACCTATCATTGCTATAAATAATTAATTTCCTTATGTGAACGATGTGTTTTATAATTTCCTAATCAATTATTACAAACTGAATTTTTGCGCGTTAGATTTCTTAATGATTACACTATATTTAGGATTCATAAGATATACTAAAACAAACTACATTTAATAGAGAATCAATTATTGCATGAATGAGAATTCCGTAATTTGCATATCAGAAATTATTTTAAAACAAATTTGAGGTTTGAGTCTTCCACTTTACGCAGAAATAGAACCGCATATTACCTCAGATCACATTTAGATTACTGTGCAAGATATGTGCCAACAAAAGATACCTGGCAGCTCCTGTAGATTTTAGGAATGCAAATAAAATCTGTAGACGTACATGTCAACGCCTTTAAATATTCCAAATATTTAAAACACAACGTATCATTTCCTTGGATAACTGTGGTAATTCTAGAGCTAATACATGCAAGCGGAATTTCGACCAGGGATGGGAAGATCGCTTTTATTAGATCAAAACCAACCTAACCTAAAATCAATACCAACAACTTATAACCTCTATAATTTTAAAATTAAAATAAAATTTTACATGTCACTGCCAACGACTAGAACAAGTGATATTTATCTATTTTTAAATTTTACCCCTCCTTGATGAATCTTTCCAACACTAAAATATATAAAATTTGCCTAGAAAATAATACATCAAAACACTTTAAACATCAATTTAAACTGTTTGTGAGTATAACCAGTTTTAAAATTGTCTAGATACAAGCAAGTACGCATTATTATTCGTGACAAACGAAACTAATTGTGTGTTATAAAGACGAACTACGACTGCGCCGTATTATACAATTACAAAATCAATTTCCACAAGCGTAGATACCGAAGCAATAACACGGTACAACCACAGTGAGTGTAATGGCTGTTAGGTCGCATGGATATCTCTCATGTATCCGTAGTAATTATGAATAGCGAGGAGTGTAAGCTAGTGAGCGTCAGTTACTGTAATCACTCTCGTACGCTACGTTGCTACGCTACAAGTCTTTCGTCTACTACTAACTAACGACTACGAAATTAAAAACTGCTACACTATACATAAAGTGTTTAAAGTGACCATCATGCACGTACGCAGAATGTAAATATTGTGAACTGTGGTTAGGAGTAGTGTATTTTGCTAAACGTCAAGTAGTACAACAAAGTAGTACAAAACAGCTGATCCTTTCTTAAAAGAAAACAACAACAAAATGGTGCAAGTGCTTAGCAAATTCACGCCAATCTCAATCACATGCCAGGACTACGTCCATCCTTGGGCCAAAAGTTGTGCCAAAGCAACAATCGGCTTGTATATGTATGCAATTTTGGATTCATTAAGAATTTACGCTACCGTTTATTGTGTAAGTTGCATAAAACATATTTATCTTAAATATTAGCGTATTTATCTTAAATGTAATCTGTTCCGACGGCAAAACAGCTGGCATTGCTAATGAAAGGGAAGATTCCGAGCTTGGATGACATCAAAAAGACGATAAAAGGCATCCTGCGATCGACAGCGTTTCTGAGTTTTAATGCGTTTGGCTATTCAGGGTCACTATGCATATTAAGGTAATGGAAATTGGATTGTCATTCATTATTTATGACTTATGTGACTTTAATTAATCGGTATGAATTCAAAGTTCGCAAAAATGAAATAAATTGCATTTTATCAGTGTGAAGTCTGCATCTTCAAGCTGCAAATAATCATTGAGTTCAAGGTTTCATTAATTTGAGAAAAAATAATTTCTAGAAAGTTAATGGGTTACTACAACATTTGGACGGTGTCCGGAATACCGTCGTTTATTGCCTCGTTTATGGCAATTTTAATCGAGCGTCCATCGCGTCGACCTCTTCTTGCTCTCTACGTGACGAATGTTGCCACAGAGGTGGTGTGGAAGATGATGGTATCGAGGAATATGGTACAGAACATTCCCCATGGCGAGATTGCGATCTTCGCAACGAGCTTGGCATGCCTACTCACGCTTTTTAAGGCTGGTTATCACAAGCAAACGTCCGCGCCGCACCCGGATACAATGTTTAGCATTTTGAAGTAGGTCATATTTGAATTTCCCTTCACACCCTTTTTTATCTTTCGTTTTTAAAAATAGATTATAATAAGCAAATAAGTAGTTCGTATTTTTAGTAAGCATATTTTAATGTTAGATAACGGCGATCTAGGTTAGTTGTTTGACTTTCATGATATGCAAAATGGTTTACGAACAAATCACAAACATTATTTTTCCTGTGATTCTATTGTCTTTGTTACATACATATTTTTGTTATGAGGTTAATTTTCTTAACCTACAATTTACATTCTGGAATATTCATGTCTTTCGGTTATGATTCACGATGCTATACATTTTTATTGACACGAAGCATTCTTTTTCTTAATGTGTTAGTTGGTATTTGACTTAATTCATGCTGTCGCGCAATGTTCATAGAAGAAGGTTAAGAAAATTTATTCCTTAACCTATAATTTACCAACGAGAATTTACAAGATCATAATAATCGAATTGACTGAAACAATGAATGCAATTATAAATCCGGCAAAATCACAATTTCCTCAAAAAAAAATCAAGAAAATCTTGAAATCAGGAACAATTTGATAAGTGAGGCATCAACCCCCTAAATATGAGGTGAGAAAAGCCCTATTAATATTGGAAACGAAGTTTTCATAAAATAATTTCTTTTAAAACGTCATTATTGAAAGGCGAATTCAGATACTTTTCATATCATATTGAGGTAGAAGAGTTGAAGAACTATTAATCAATTGTTTCTTGTTCATGGCTTCAGATTCAATCTACTTAAAATAGTTTTAAAATTGCATTTCAAATGTGTATTTTTGGAGGTAGTGCTCTCACTAAATCCATGTTGTCTGATTATGCACACAGTAAGAAGATTACATAACCAAGTAATCTTTTAGGTTACATGAGGTTAAGTATTTTGAGTTATTCCTACCATAAATTAACAGTTAAATATTAAAATTAAATTTTAAAAAAATCGAACAAATACACTACAATGTTAACAATTTCTCAGATTTGTCTATGGTCCTCATGAAGAAAAAGACTCAATGCTGCGTACATCTCAAACAAATAGCATTCATCGAGCCGATGACAACGATCAGGAGGCGACACGGACAAATCGAGCATGGTCGTACCCAAAGAAAAGTAGTAGTACACTTTACAAACTAGTCATGCAAGCCCTGAAACTATATAAACGTTTTGTCTACAAGATAAAATGTTACTACAGACATACGGCTTGCCCTCATCCATTCAGTTGCATGTATTATACTTTACAGGTAGGTGTTAATTATGGAAATCTTCTGTTGACAGGTTGTTTTTACACATTTATGATTTGTTTGTCACTTCCATATTCTGTTTATTGTGATATAAAGATAAAAATGAGAAATTGACAACAAACACGTGTGGTACGCCTTTAAACGGTGTACCTTTTATTTTATTACTGTTATTTTATAGTAAATGCTTTAAATTATCATTTATATCTACGTCGGTGTAATGAAATTATAAATGTAGTTTTAAAATATGTTTATGTAATGTTTTACAGAGAAGTACCAAACTATTTTCAATTGGCCTTGGTTTTCAATTGGGTCTCCAACTAATCTTTAATCTGAAGACAATCATTAAGTCGCCAAAATCAATATCGGATATCTTATTCAAACAGAAAAATCTTAATATGGCAATGTTCCTCGGCGGCTCATCGGGACTGTTTACTGTGAGTAGACAAATTTAAAAAGTTATCTGATTCTTATAGCTGGTTATTTTCAGGCAATAATGTGTTTAATGAGAAGACTTACAAATCAAGATTCCGCCCTTCATGCATTCCCAGCCGGTTTAATCGCGGGCCTCGCATTTTACAAATATCCTGATAATACAATAGCCCTGTACGTTTTCTGGAAACTGCTGCAGATTGCATATAACCTTGGCATCGATAAAGGTTATCTACCGAATGTGCCCGGTTTTGTCGTATTCCTGTACAGTTTGAGTACAGCCTTACTATTCCATGCTGCATTGGTGGAGCCGCTTACACTGCGATCTAGTTATTGGAAGTTTTTACATTCTCTATCGGGTGGAAGGTAATTATTTCTTTATGCTTTACATCTTAATCATAACAATACCAACGTTAAGAGATTTTGATATGTTTTCATACTATAAGTTGAAGAAATTATTTCCAAAATATGTCATCCGAAATATTTAAAACAATTGAAATATGTTTAAATATCACAAAATAGTCTATTATTAATTTTTCAGAATATCTTTGTTAGACCGGATGGCCATGGATATTTGGGGCTTGGATTCATCCGGAGCATTGAAGAAAGTCCTCAAACGTACGAAAACAAGGCCGGTGATGCGCTACATCTTCGTGCAATAGCAAACAAACAAAACGAGTACAAGTCTGGTGGCGGCTGTCGAATAGTGATAAAGATAGTCATATTCTAGTGAAATATTGGAAAACGGTTACCGAAACAACCATTGTTTAGTTTAATTTTCATTATTTTTTACACGTTTTTACATTTATAGATTTACAACAACGTTCAACATAGAAATGATAAAATTTGTAATTTTATAAATATCAGGCCAAATTTGAGGATTGATAACTTTCCTCAAAACCGAAAAGATTTTTTCGAAAAACCGAAAGATTTTTTTATGTATGTTTTATTTGTGGTGCAAATATGTGGTACAATATTTTTATTGTGTAAATCTTGAAAATGTATGAGTACATTAAAAAATAAAAAGCGGTCATATTACCATTGTGGGGGAATAACGCCGATTGCACATGATTCAAATGCGGTTGTATCTGAAATTAATTAAGTATTTTTTAAGTATTCCAATTATAAATTAATCAAACCTACCAGAAACTAAACTCCAACGCTTGAAAGGTTTTGTCTCAGCGACAATTTCTTCAGACTTGGTAATATCCATTTCCTGGTCAAAACCATTTTCTTGACTTTGAAAATTCTCCAATTTCTCAATTTTTACTGAATAATCTTTATCAAATTCATGCCATTTTAAAGAATCGTCTGTGTCTTCGTCCGATGGGACTATCGCACGTTTATTCAACTCTTTAATAAAAGTACCAACATCTTTTATGTTGACCAATGTAAGATAACTAAAAATTGTTAGATAAATAGCAATAAATATAGCATGTATTGAAATGCATACTAACTTATTAATGAAAAATCGCCGAAATTGTTCCGGAACGGCTGTAAAAACAAGTTGTTTCAGGTCTTGAACATCCTTCACAGTTCCTTTTCGAAGTTCTTTAAAGTTTATACCCGATTTTGCGTCGGTCTTCTTTCGAAATGTCAACATTCCTCTAAAGATTTCATCCAACCATAGTGCTGCCCCTTCTCGGTTGTTAACTGTTTCACGTTGATTACTACATAAATGAAATAATTCTTTCAATAAATATGCTAGTTTTCTCTGTTTTTCAAGCAAATTAATCAAATTTGAAAAATTTTGGTAGTGTTTATTAGTATTTCCTTTCTTATCTGTAAATAAAATAAAAATGGATTTTAAAGATTTTTAAAACTTGATTCGATAATTTCCTGGTAGTTTCATTTCAAAAGCGAGAATTAATGATTTTATAATTGAATATCGGGGTTTTAACGCTTTGTTTTCTTTATAACAGGAAAATTTCAAATTTTTAAAGAATTCCAGTAGATTGTTTGAAGTTATATGGAAACGCTTAAAACTATGCCCATATCGTTTTCAATTGTAACAAGTAATAAATTTCAGACCACGAAAGGTGCTCATATTGAACACTTGTAGGCATATAGATAAATCTGTTAGAGTTGTTAATAACTACAAAAAAGAACGTGAAAACTCCAATCTTCATTTATAAGCAACGTATACTAAATCACATATATTTCAATTTTTACGAATGAAAAATTATTACCTATTAAATCCTGAGGTTTAACTATATAGAAATGACTATACATTATTTCATCTATACATTTATCCCATTCATAAGCCCCCAAATTATCAATATCCTGCTTTAGCAAATATAAAATAGCATTAGGATACTCATCAATCTTACTGGAAGCATCAACCATTTCAAGTTTATCCTGAATAAACTCATTGTAACATAAATTCATTGAATCATAGACGAAAAGATTGCAATATAATCCCATCAATTCGTCCATCTCTAAAGAGCATTGCTGAATAGGTTTCACCACTGTGTTTGCTCCACTGATAATGTTATCAGTCATTATTTTAAGTTCTGTCTTCCAATAAGTCTTCTCCAACCATTTGAAGGATTCGTTGAGAGCAAGTTTCAGTAGAGCAATGCTGGGTAGTTTTTGGCTGTGAGCAAAATCATGCCGTATGTTGATGATCCAGTCAGGAATACAGTTATCTCTCGCTGTTCTTGTAAAACTATGAACCTGCGCTCTATTGGCAACGCAAATGTTAAGAAAACGCATAATACTTGAGGAACATAGTATTTTATATTGTCGTTCAGAAATCTCTTCGTTGTCAATGAGAAGTGCCTCAAGAATGCATAATGTGCCTTCGACACCGCTTGGCAGATGTGGTGTTCGCATTTGCCATGTTAAGATCGTGTTCAAGGCAGCTTTATGATCGTCTTTTGTAGAGTTTTTCGAGAAAACTTGTGTGTATACATGTTGCCATTCGGCGCTGTTTATTGAGGTTACAAAACATTGGTTAGTTTACAATTAGTTTACGACAAAGTATATAAGAGATATATACTCACGTATTGTACCAGGGGACAACGGTGAATCCTTGAAACTTTTGACTACTCGACATGTTTATCGTTGGTTTAAAATTTTAAAGTTTAGATGCACGTGTTTTTTTCATACTTTGAAACTAGTTTTGTTTTTTATGTAGTTCTTCTGGTGTCCAATGTAAGGCGCTGTAATCGCCTAGTAAGTTGCAAAGGATAAGCGTCCTTTCACACTGCCGGCTTCACGCTTGAAGGTTGTATACCTAGCCATGCCTGATTTGAGCAATGTGTTATAAAATGGACCAAAAATTCAACTAAAAACAAAACGTTCCAGGAGGGGTGGTGCTCGGGTCCCTCTTCGCCAAATATGGCATTAAATCCAAAATTAACGATAAGTGTGAATTGATATCATTTTTAAATTCATAAAAGCAAATAACAATAAATAATTTATTTATTACTAATACAACTAATTAACATTAAAAAATGTTTAAAATAAATAGTTAGGCAACGTTCAATATGCTCACGTCTCTATAACTTATCATTATCAAAACTAATCGTTAATGTTGATGTTTTTCCTGTTTCTTGTGCACCGCTAGTAATAATAGCATTGTATAATTATAGCTCACAATTTTCTCTATAATCTGTGAATTATTGGCGCATACTTGGTCCCAGGGTGTGGTTTGGCAACACCTGTTGGTACCCATTCGCGGACTTCCGCTGGGCCCCAAACGCGTTTCCATACTGGCACGTAAATCTGAACATACATTTGCATGGTCTAAATAATGCTCATCAATTGAAATGAATCTTACCCAAATATAATACAAACCTTCTTGATGGCCCAATCCTTTACCCAATACGCCTTCCATTGTTTCCTTGTCTTCCAAAAGCCACCAGGACTTGGGGTTTCCGTTACGGATAAAATAGAACTAAAACGTAACCATGGAGAATTTCAATTAAATTCGGGGAATATAAACAAACCTTCTTGAGATCGAACCAGGTCTGGGAGTGGTATAAACTAGTGTACTATCCAGAGTGTGACCGTTGACTGTTATCACTTCGCCTGCGTGTGCGGTACTGATTAAGCCAATTGCAATGTTCAACACCACGACGATGATGATCGTCGATGGTAACTTAACAAGAAAAAATAACGTTTTAATTTCATACCAACATCCACGAATGACCTATTTACGTTTGGCGAAGCCGTTAGTTTAATGCCAATATTTGTAAACGTGTGAAAGTAAGCTAATCAATATTGACACCTAACTGTTAGCACTTCGCTAATTATAATGTAATTGATTTAATTCGATCTACTTCAATGTGATCAAGATATGTGGGTGACGTTTTTCACAGTTTAGTTTGATCTGTGGGTGGAAGATGCTCAGAATGGCTTTAAATAGTCAGCATGAATTTAGAAATATTTCGGTAATTTTTCGGAAAGTGATTTTATATAAAGTTATATGAAGTGAAGATTATGTTAGAGTTAGAGCATCTGTAAGTGAACAACTTCCGTACCTTGAGGTATGTTAACAACTTAAAAATCATGTCAATATAAGTCAAAAATCTTTCCTGGGTTTCAATTTCTAATTATGTAATTGTATAAATACTTACGCAAACATTATTAAAAGTAGTCATTTTCAAGAATTGGGAGATGAAGATTTTAATACAAGATTGTTTAATATTTATGTGTATTTCGATTTTTTATCATTTGTTTTCAATAATTCAAAGTATTGTTAGCTTTGCGTCGAACTAATTGTAAGTATCTTAGGAACTGTTTACTTTTTCAAATCGAAGTTGGTTTTATACCCAAGTTTCACTTTATTTTTTGGACACTGAAACACCGATAGAATATGTAATGTCAAAGAAAACTGCAAAATTTGCCAAAATTTAAATGTAGTTTTACTTTTCATGGTCATTGTCTATGCCATGCGGTTTGGATTCAGTAAAAGTTTGAGACATGTTCAGCGTGTAAATAAACTTAAAGCTATTTGTTTACAATCGAATAATTATTGAATTTCTTTGCATTTTAAAATTTAGCGTATGCTTTCATGTTTGAGCCTCAAACTTAAAAAGTATGCCTGAAACATTGAGGCATATCAATGACATTGTATTCATGAAAATGTCAAAATTATCAGTAATTTTGTGTAATTTAGGTAAATTTTACTTTTTTTGCAAAATTTCTTCAAAATCATGGATGAGTCTGTCTGTAGTGTTGAAATTATTACGCATCAATCTTGCAACCATCCCAGGGAAGTAATTAAAGGTGATGTGAAAATGAAAATTTTTAAACCGATTGTCGTAATGCACATTTTCATCGAGGTAATCTACAAATGAGAAGATCTTAATGATCTTATTTGTGTTACATTTCAATATCTCGAATCTATATCATTATTTGTTGAAACAGATTTCTGGGGTTGCCAAATGTAGTTGGGAGGAACCCAGCAAGAATTGGTTTCGAAGAACACCGATTCAATTCCGGGGACAACATACATATTTCTTCTGCAAACACACGTTGGTGGGAAATGAAGGCAATGAAGTAACATTAGAAAAGAGACACCATTACTTCGCATTCAAGTGTAAACTGCCTGGTCATCTACCATCTACATGGCATGGTGAATTAGGCGAAATAAAGTACCTTTTTTACTGATCTTCAAAGTCATTCTTACTAACCATCGATTTTCCATATTGTTATTTTAATTTGTTACTTTCAGGTATATTGCAGCAGTTACTATTTCTGATGTGAAAGGTGTACTTGGAGTATTTACGAAAGAGTTGAAAATTGTACCATACAGAAATATAAGCTTCGAAGAACATTTACAACTTCAAGTAAAAACGGAAGTGACCCGCAAGTTCCGATTTGGATTACTGAACTTGGGCACCGTTACCGCGTCACTTTGGTTACCATTTTCTGGTATTGCTGCAGGCCAATGCCTTCCTGTAATATGTCGTATTGAAAACAATTCTTCGGTGTTGTTCGGTGGAATAATTTTTATCTTGACACAAATACAAATCTATCGGTAAATTACAGACGTGGATGAAATACAGGGATGACTTATCTTCTTACAGGAGCCAGAAACCTTATTATGCAGAAAAAACCATCCGGAAAGATGTGTGCCGTGTTGCAAGACTCACTGATATCTTTCGTGGCAATCAAGAGTTTTTTTGTGTTTTGAAAACGGCATCTGATACATTTCCGACGGTACAATTTTGGAGATGTGCCACGTGTCAATTGATCTATGAAGTTTGGGTTCAGATTCAAGTAAGCCGAAACTAAGATATTTCTTGATTCTATAACTTTTATACGTTTATGTTTAAGGGTGCCCTTCCATCGAATAATGCATATGGCTATACCAACATTGATTTACCAGGAACGGCGATAATAATCGGTACACATCCAGCAATCATATGGGATATAAACACTGTGAGTGGGGATGTGATGAAAACCCTACTTCGACCGAAGGAGGCCATTGAAATTGATCCGCCGCCTCCAGTCGAAGTTGTTCAAGATATCTTGAATTTTATTGATGACGACTTTTCCACTGAAATGCTGTCAAATAAAGAATTCGAAAGTGATAATGATCTTCAGCCACGTCGTTCGGATTCTGCAGTTGTGTAATTATATTTTATGGATTTATTAAATTATTATGTTTTGAATTTCTCAGTTTACATGTGTTCGTATTCTTTGCATTGAAAAAGAAAAAACAGATATCATTAAAGTTATTAGATCGGGATGAGGGCCAGATAGAGCACGGTGTGGATAGGAAAAGAGGGGATGCAAGGTATGGGAGATGAATATGTCAGGTGTGTCCTGTGTGGAAGGGAGAGAGATTCCTGGGAGCATGTAGGGAGTGATTGTATAGGAATGAAAGAGGAGTGGGCGCGTGATAGCCAGGGAGAAAAAGGAGAATGAAAGAGTGGCTGAGTCAGGATGGAAGGTTGGTGCCAATTTTGAAGGTGTTAACAAAGCAGAAGGAAGCAGCGCAGATTGGCTTTTACCCACCATCAACTACGGGGAGACGCCTAACTGTAGGTACCTAGGGAGTGAAGGGACTGAATAGAGTGAATGTACATTTATATAATTAGGTTTTGTCCAAAAATAGTTAGGATGTTAAGTGTTATTTAATTTTACATACTACTTATTACAATGAAAATATGCAATGGAATTGTTGGAGGAAATATGTCAATAAAGGTGTCTATATATAGTTGTTAGATATGGAGGAAAATGGAAGATGAGTTTAGGAAGTCCTTGATAAGGTCGAGTAGGGACACGAAGTCCTTGGAATGTTTGGTAGGAATGTGATGACAGTGGAATGACAATGGAGAGAGGAGAAGGTGACTGGGGACATCCTCTATCATGAAGGAGAAGGAAGAGAGGAAATATATCCAGCAAACCGAATGGTAGAGGTAGTAAAAAGCTTAAGGAATTGGTTTAAGAGTGGGATACAATTTGAAATGGGGGTGTATTTCGAAAAGTGAAAATGGGTTAAGGAGTAGTAGGAAGGCAATATTAATTACTTGTATTTATTATATTTGGTATTGTTATTATTATTACATACCACAAACAGTCGAGTCACTGCCGATGCTGAAACATTCACCTGTAGCAGCGGCTCAGCACTTTTACAGAATTAACAGTAGCATGTCTCAGCAATCCAGCACTTTCAGAATCAGCAACAATAGTGGCAGTGTCATTCTTCCAGAATTATTTCTTGGAAACTATAAACATATTAGTTCGGTTTGGGTAGGTTGCTAGTCTGGCTGAAGGTGAATGAAAAAGACTGATATAATAACCACCACAGATGATTATGTGATTGCCGGAACGAGTAGAAGAAATATTGTCATGACCTGGATTTAAACCTGGATCCTCCAGCGTGGCAAGCAGCGAACCTACCCACTGAACTACTACGCTCTGCACATGGCAATGTATGAGCTTACAATTTGTATAATAAAGTATTTGTACACAAAAATTATCCATCAAAGTTTCGACATATTAGGTCATCTATCTTATAATATAATCAAACCATCTTGTTAATAATGACTAATTGTTCCTCAGCAACGTTCTATTTATAATTTGTATCGACTCTCTTCACTAGTTGACATTAAACTGAATATCATTACGAAAAATTGAAATCGATAACTTTTGAGACTATAGTAATTCAATAACCAAGAGAAATACAATTTCAATAATTATGTTTGGGGATGAACGTCATAGAAATGATCTCAAACACGAATGTGAGTTAGTTATCGATGAAGATGTTACTTACGGGTAAGACTAATCAACCAAAACCATCAATTCTTCTCCCTACTTTAAAATATATTCGTCAGCCATATTGACCATGGGGCATGTGTTTCTTTCCGACGTTGGTTCCGAAAGATGATGCTGATTGATGAACTAAATCCGTGTGCTCGAGCATTATATAAATCTACGTTTATCATCAACAGGGAGAAGATTTTCCATTTGAAATTTCATTATTATATAATTCATCCGTACAGTAATTTTAGGTAATTTTTATTTCGCTTATTTTAATATATGTAAGCTTACACATTTTCTTTAGAGAGTTATGGGAATTAATACAATTATTGTCAATTATTGTTGCATTATCTATGACCCCCCTAAGGATAATGTTGCAATCGTCAGTACCCAATTACGTCGGGTTCATTTGTGATCTTTTTACCCTAGCCGACATCATTGTATCATTCCACACCGGATATTTCTATCGTCAAAGTTCTTGTATTGTCATGGATCAAAAATCAATTTCTTTGTGAGAAAGTAATCTTTTATTGATTCATTTATATATTTAAAATATTTTAGACATTATTTGATGACAACATTTATATTGGATATTTGTTCATTTATCGACTTATACTATCTGAATATATTCCTCCGAATCGATGGAGAATTTGAACAAGAATACAAGTACCTCGAATTTATTAACGTATCTAATTGGACACGATATGGTGTATTGTGGATGTATTTGAACAATTTAAAACGTGTACGTGTAATCTACAAATTTTACAAGTCTCTACAATGCAAATTGATTCCCTTTTTAGTCACGTCAAATCAACATTTACGCAATGGGAGTTATAAAAGTCGTTTTGACTATGTTCCTTCTGGTCTTGTGGATGTCCGCTCTTACCTACGTCTCCTCCTTCGATCCGAACGATCTAGCGAACAAGCACAATCTTTTTGGAGCAGTTCGTCGTGGATTTCACATGCTATTCCTCTATGGCCCAGCAGTTTATCCTGATGATTCTGGCGTGCTTGTTTCGCAGATGATTTGCTTACTAGTCGGCTTCATTCTCTATTTACTCATCATTCGACAAATGATGCAGGCAGGCACCAAGTACAACTCGGTACGCAAGTACAATCAGTCTGTGAAGCAACTTACTGATTACTTGCATCATAAATCATTACCACCTGGTTTGCAATCAAAAATACTCAGATACTATGATTTTCGTTATGAGATGAACTACTACAAAGAGGATCAAATCATATCCATTCTTGGCCCGCAATTACTACGTGAAGTGATGCTACAAGCTCATATGCACTTTTTTACCAAATTCCCCCTCTTCGAAATTATACCAATACAGGTACTTTTTGGTATAATTATGGCGATGGATATGAGATGCTTCATGCCCTCAGACAACATCATTATTGCTGGTACCAAACCAGCTGCGATGTTCTTTATCAAAACAGGCTCAGTGGCTGTGTACACCCTTGCTGGTAAAGAATTGAAGCACATGGCGGAGGGTGAACATTTTGCTGAACTTGCTCTCATGGGAGATACACGTCAACAATCTGAGACTATTGTTGCTATAGATTGCTGCGAAATTTATATTTTGAAAAGGTCCGATTTTTTAGCACAACTTAAAATGTATCCTGACGTTTTTACTAAAGTAAGTAATTACATGCATTTTTATATTTTGGAATATTACCATGAAGATGTTGACATGTATCAGGAGTCATAAGCTTTATCTCAGATGTTTGTTTCCGTCAGTGTATTGCATTTATTGTAATTTTTGTATTGTCAATAAATAAACCAGTAAATTTTGTAAATATAGTCATAAATGATTTAGAAATGGTTATTTTTTCCTAGAATATTGCCTATTGTACTAGAGAAACGCTTTCGGAGCAATCAAATATGTCACTCTCGAATCTCTCTTTGAAGATCCGGCATTAGACTAAATAACTTTGTTTAATGATATATCCGCGTATAAACCAAATCTAATAAACTATATGTGCATTTTTTCGTTAGGTAATAAATGACATCATTTTAACTCCCACATGCTAGCTTGGTATGTAGTGTAACAAAATGTAATGACCAGAGAAAGTTGTTAACAAATTGGTGAGTGTATGTGTGTACACTGCTCATTAGAACAGAGTTAAGCCGACACTGGTTGGGGCCAATTGCCCGATTAATATTATTTGCGACAACAATTATCAATTGTGCTGGTACAACGCGCAAGCGCACTTTCTCTAAACGTTAAGTAAAACAGACACATGCGACCCAAATCAAACAATTTTCCGTATGATTGTTTTTTTAATGTTTATTCATTTGTAGCTTCATTTTTATGAAGTTCTGCTCCATGCAACTTCGTCTTAAATACACGCTTTTTACAAATATTACAAGTAGAGCATTAAAAATACGATAACAATGTGAACTAAACAATATTAAAATACGGTAACAGGTAATAACACATGCACACCCAATGAACAATCTTAGATTGAACATCTTTCAGTCGTTAGATTAAATACAAAAAAGTTCTAAACATTTAAAAATTCGTTATGCTTAGAGTGATAATATCTATGATTTTGGAAACTGCCATGTTGATTTAAGTGATCGTTGGCCTTGTGTACTTCTATTCTGCCCATTTTGTTGGCCGGCGGCTTCGACGCCAGTTTGTACTGATTCCCGTGTTTGTCTCTTGGCGATCTCATTGGACGGCACGGTGACTAGTGGCGCATTCGCCGAATTTTGTGCGCTTCGGTCCCACCCGTGCTCTTGATGGTGGTGGTCGTGATGATCCGGTGATGGGAACCATTCCTGTATAATCACCGGCTTCCAGATCTCCTTCCATCCTGGTACCCAAATTTGTTTCCAATCGGGCACCCAGATCTGTTTCCAAGCCTCCTTCCACTCCAACTTTTTATCCGTCACCCAGATCTGCTTTTTCTCGGTTCGCCAAACCTGCTTCCAAGCCTCCTTCCATTCCAATTTCTTATCCGGAATCCAAATCTGTTTCTTCTCAACTTTCCAAGTCTGCTTCCACGCCTCCTTCCAGACGAGTTTCTTATCAGCCACCCAAATTTGCTTCTTTTCTGTACGCCACACCTGCTTCCAATCCTCCTTCCATTCTAACTTCTTATCAGGCACCCAAATTTGTTTCTTTGCTGGCTTCCAGTACTTCTTCCAAACGGGCTTCCAAACCAACTTCTTCTTCCACACATCATGAGCAGTATATTCATTCCCGTGATGGTCTTTACCCAAAAAGTGTTCTCCGGGAATACCAATTTTCACCCATTCGGGCTTCCACAGCTTCTTCCAGGCAGGTACTTGAATTTCCTTCCATGCCGGAACTTGAATCTCCTTCCACACGGGCTTCCATATTTTCTTCCAATCAGGAACTTGAATTTCTTTCCAGGCAGGAACTTGAATTGGCTTCCAAACCGGCTTCCAAATCTTCTTCCAGTCTGCAACTTTGTACTCTTTCCAAGCTGGAACTTGAATCTCTTTCCAGACTGGCTTCCAAATCTTCTTCCAATCAGGGACTTGAATCTCCTTCCATGCGGGAACCTGAATTGGTACCCATATGGGTTTATAGTACTTCTTCCATGACGGCTTCCAAATTTGTTTTTTCGCTGGTTTCCAAATTTTTTTCCAGCCCTTCTTCCAAGTCACTTTCTTCTTCCAGTAACCTGGGTCGTGATGGTCGTGGTGATGCTCTTCGTGGTGTTCCACCGCATGGTGGTCATCGTGATGAGCATCAAAGACGTGATGTGTTTCTATCTGTGGTGTGTAGTCATAACCAAGACGTTTTTGTGCTTGACTAAAACAATTTATAATGATTATGACCATTTGTTGTATCTCAAACCATTTGATGTATCAATAATTCGATATTTAAATAACAAGGAACAATAATGAAGCAATGCTTACTTTTGAACTAATAAAGGTTGAAATTTACTGGACTGCGTCTGAGGTTCTACCGCTTTACTCTGGAGGAGTACAACTTGAAGAAGAAGTCCAAAGGCAATCTACAAATAAATTACTATCATTTTTCTAAACCAACGAAGTAAAATGTTAATAATTATAAACATGCACTATTTTTTTCACTTCTCCAGTTAATCCAAATCAACTTAATCCCTAATATTAGTCTCTAACTATGTTAGCACTAACCACAAGGTGCCCGTGGACCATCATAATGGTCGGTGCCACGAGGGTCCAAGAGGACTGTGGGTCACGTCTTGCTCTGCGCTTGGCTAGTACAAAACGCGTTTACTTGCCCGTATTCTTGATGTGCAGGCTTTTTATGTATTTCCACTGCCTACCTTTTCTGCGCGGAAGGATGATCTGCAAGGTGGGGAAGCAACATAGAACTTTCCCTCTGCGACCATACTAGCCAAAACCAAGATGACAAGAGCAAAAGTAAGGAGTGAAACGCATCATACGTGCTAATATTACTGATGTTAGTTTACACCCTTTGACATGGGTCGTTGGCTATCCATTCTAAATTATCCGTGAATCATATCAAATCAAGATTAAAGTAAGTTTTATACATGAACTCACCATAAACACTCGACCATGGTATACCATTTAAAATCGCATTTTGTTTTTTTTTTATCTTCGTTTTTTTTCATACTATGTATGTAATTACTTTTTTTTTGTTTAGAGCAACTTTTTATATAACGCATTATTAACTTCAATTTCTTTTGTTGTTATATTTCGTTAATGATCTTCACTTTGTAAACCCATTAGCGTAATTTCGTAATTACACCAATCTTGGAGTGTTTAGTTGCTGTTATATGCGCATTGAGCATAAAATTAATTAGCAAATATGCGTAGTATATGAATTCCTTTGTATACAACATTATTATTAACATTATTATTAACATTATTATTCAGAAGCATTAGCAGTAAGTGGTTTCATGTACCTGAAAGTACAACAAAACGTTTTTTCATGTTTAAAATGAATTTATATTAATTTTTATTATTTATAATCAATTATAATTATGAATCATGTTGAAAAATAAATGTCTGATACTTTTTTCTGCCTATTAAGAAATGTACTGGTTGACTGAATTAGTTTTAATTGCAAATTACAAGTAATTGTCAATTACCGTAAATGGTTTGGGAATATAATGAATTTCCGCAATTTCATTTTTACATTTCTCGGTACTGTGTACTGTGTACTTTTTAAAGCGAATCATGGAAATTTCTATATTTTGTTGGAATTGTGCAACTTTAGGGTAATAACCTGAAAGAAAAAGAAAAACGCATAGGAATCTCGAAAAACATCTTGGCAGCGTGAAATTTCTATTTTGCGCCGCAACATCTTCGATTACGTGCACCGTGTACATTCTGCAAAGCGCTCACTTTCATTCCGAAACGAGTTCGGAAGCAATGTTTACGTATTTCCAGTAAGCGGAATCAATGTCTTGAACTTGTACTTTTACTCGTGGTCTTGTGCCTTGAGCCATGATCTTGCCTCGACGGCGACGAGGAGCGCCATTCTGAGTGACGCTGCGACTTTATAAGTATACTGTCAACGAGAGTATTATT
The DNA here is from genome assembly GCA_019419845.2 of Weissflogia rhopalogaster. Classification (NCBI taxonomy): domain Eukaryota; kingdom Metazoa; phylum Arthropoda; class Insecta; order Coleoptera; family Staphylinidae; genus Weissflogia; species Weissflogia rhopalogaster. The sequence continues at coordinate 39,688 of WSZQ02075643.1, forward strand.
TTCTAAGACGTAGATAACCAATTATTTGCAGTGATTTGTGCATTCTATTTATAGACTTTAGTTTCTAGTTTTTAACTAGAAAAAAGGAATTTGCTAACAATTAACTGAATATGAAAACAAACATGACATTTTTGTGCATCTTTATCATCGATTAACTTTGATAAGAAACTGACTGAAGTTGAATGAAAAGAAGTTTTTCATTCTGATTACAAATCTCTATTAGAGCGGCTCTTTTAGGTCTGGTTTTCAAGATATGCAGCCCTTTCCTTTAGTGGACAGCCATGCCACTTCTGTTTTCTGAGGAGCACCTTCCAAGGCAATAGTCTCTATCCAGGCTTGAATATGTTTGTTGGACCTGTTTAATCTAGCCAGGAGCGTTTGTTCCCGCCAGGAATGAATATTTGATCTTACTATATTTGAGACATCCCTTGATTTCCGGTAAATCGGCAACACCAGCGGAAGAAACATTTTTACCTTTCAATTTCGCAAGCAGTCAAAGTTCGAAATGTCATTTTCATTGTCTTCAGTCACTATGAACAGTCCTTTAATGCTGGTGGCCCGTGATAGAGGATCATATACTAATGATACAGAATTAGATCTTTTATTTTCATAAACATCTCTCATAGTTGTTCATGATAGATAGATTTATCATAAACAACTTCATTAAATGTTCTACATCGAAATTTATGAAATGTCATAGCACATCCTGATACTTAATTCTAAGAATCAATTGGGGAACTTCTATAAGTTTTACTTCAAAAAGAAATAACGGACAAAATTGAAATTTCTACAAATTTGTCGAAATCTTCTTCATGGCAGGGTCAAGTAGCCCTTCCTTATGTTTATGTTTTTATGCACATGTAAAATCTTAAACACAAATATAATTAAGATGATGAGTGGTGCATAAGGTTATGAAACTTTCACACACATCGCTATCAAGTGTTCACTTATCGCCAATCAGCATTACCGGTTTCTAACCGCTAAGATAGATATCTGAAATCATGGAAAAGCGTCAAGCGTCAAGTGCACTCACATCTGCATAAAGTCTACTTGAATTGCCGATTATATCGCAATTATTACAAAGTAAAACACGCCAAGCGCGAATACACTCGGCAAACGCAATAACTTCCGCTATATTTGAATACAAATTACATATTGTAAAACACAGAAATATGTATTTATTTTACTATTAGAAGAGTTCTTGTTAAGATTATTTGTAAAGGAAATTTGAGGTACGCGAATGACAAATAGAAATGGAATTTGTTTATTACGACATCTTGTCGAAGAATTTAATCGCCCCAGCCGTGGTTTGGTTAGAATCGACTTAAAGTGAAATTTATTAAACACAGCGAGAAACCGCGCATGACACTCGATGATAAAATAATTTGTGAATTTCACTCACAAACGCTGTGTAAAATTGGAAATAAAATTAAGAGATAAACTCACAGAAAGTAGTTGTGTAATCATTTTTATTACCTAGCAATAAAAATTAATGTGTGCATTTACTTCGTTTTTTTAATTGGCAAGGAAAGGTTTTGCTTTTTATTTTTATATTTATATTAGTTATTTCAAATTTATGTCTATAATAAAGAGAAGAAGCTTACTTTTATTTAATAAAAGGATATGTCTCCGCCCGGATTAGAATCGGTTCATAATATTAGCACATTAGACTAGTGAAATGGAGGTTGCCGGTTAGAAGGTGGTCAGAGACATTATCATTTTCTCTTTCGATTAATGCAAGTTATGATTAATATATTTAATTCCCTACCAATTATGATTAGCTATTAATGTAGAGCTGTCTGCTAACTTCCCTACATTCATGCAAAATGAAGCAATAAGAAAGTAGTAGTGCATCAGAGGTAAAACAAATAGTTAACGCAGTGGTTTAAAACTGTTTGTAGTTGTACACCCCCCCCCCTTATTATAATACTTTTCGTGACTCCCTGTTAAAAATGTTCGGCCTTTTTTAAAAGATGCGTAATAATGTATTATAAAGTTCCATGAGAGACCTCGAAATCTGTCAAGAAAAAACCCCGTGTTCAGTAAATCCCATGAGTGACATCCAAATGTCTGGCAATGCCTAACAATTCTTAATATCTGAAATAGGATCTCCCCCTTGGTGTCCTAAGGTTCATCTTCATCCTAATATGTTCTATTTTCCTATAAAAGCAAAATTATTAGGTAAATACTAAGTTAACTTCCTTGATTGGATTTCCCAGTCCAATTCGATATTTTCATAATACGTAGCTGCATGTTGGAAGTCTTTCTACTTGTCTTGAGTAATTAGCACGTTTAACAACTTCATTTGTTATTTCTTTGACATATAATTTCTCTTTATTTATTTTTCGCGCTAATTAAAATTGAGTACAGAGTGTTAGGAAGAAATAAAAGTGTTGTGCATTTTCTATAAGAATTACAATCGTATGTAAATCTATAAAGGTTGTTATTTTTCAAGTATTTTAAGCATTCTCTGTTAACTATGAGTATGCCATGTATTATTCAATAGCAAACAATAAAATGCAAATAGTTCACTTTCTTTAATGGCATTTGAAATCAATATTTCGCCTCCACCGTAAAATGCCTATGATACTCGTACTTTCTGCACGTAACATCACTGTCAATAGGTAAATAAGTGAGGAAATTGTAATCAAGACGAGACTACCATAATTATTAGATTAACAATTTCACAACTCCACACCTATTACTCAGTCGACAATTTCTTCTTTGCTGTGAGTACTATCTTACACTCCTGACCTTAAATTCTTCTTTGGCATAGGCCAACTTATGTAAGATGTTATTGAAACTTTTAACATCCGTATTATATTACTATCAAAGAGATACAGAAATGAATTTCTCTGCTCGTAATTAGAGCATGAAAACTATGAACGAATCTCGTTTGCTTGCATATATGCAATAAGAACCTCTTTCGCTCATAAACCAAACGCGACAACATCTACACATCTTGTCGATTATAAACTTCTGGTACTTTTACTTTCAAGGACTCGGGGCATTTCACTTTCGATTCGCAACGCCTCCATGTTTGCGTAGGCCGTCTGCGATTGCCAGCGATTGCCAACTGGAATTGGCAAACTTGTTAATTACCATGAAGAAATGGCGATGAACGAAATGGAAATTTCACGTACGCGGCATCACGTAAACGATTTTAGTAATATTTCATAACCAGTAGTGAACGTGCTCGTGGACGTTGCGGTTGTTACTCTACTGCTTTCCTTGGCATTGCTGTTAGTACGACTTAGCTGTGCGTTGTTGGGCTTGAATTTATTTGGTATGAGATTAGAGAGTTTCGACTCTTTCCGAGTATGCAGTGGCTACAGGATAGTGACGCAGGACAGCAATTGCACTTTGGCAATATCGCTAATGCTAATAAATCATTGTTAATTGGCCTCTTTTGGCGATATCCTCTAATCTGATCATAATCGTGTAGTACCTGTTTGAATTGGAAATATATATCTTTGGCATTCGTTATTAGTGATTTGATCATGCTTTTAAATCAAGATTTTTAAACCAAATTTATGTTCGGCATGTGCATAAAGTGGAAACAAACATGAAACCGAAAATGGGTTGTAACAATGTCCACATTAGAAGACAATCTAAACGAGAACATGGAATTAGTTAGATTAGATATGCGCAATCTTTTCCAACAGGGGGCAGTACATATGGAAAGAGTTGGTTCCGGTTCGAAGGACCAGGAAAAGAATTAGGTCGTTCATCCGGAGGACCTTGTAGATTAGCACTTTTGGAATGCTTCACGGGTCGCACATGTTTAGCAAACGATTAATATTTTTATAATCTATAAATAATATAAATATCAATAAAGAATAACCGTCAAAATATAAGTAATATGACACCAATAAAATAATGTCATTTGAAATTCAAATTTCCCAATGTTTGTCATAAAAATTCCAGATTTGTTGCATACTATCTTCATATCGAATAAATTTCCGTCTTGCCGGTACCATATTAGGATAAGCATATTAATGATAACATGACTTCGTGGGACGAAGAGCTTCTTGTCAGGGTTACCGAAATTTGCAATGACAGCGTTAAGAAGTGGACCAAATTAATTGATACCATTGGTGTTCCAATGCCAATTCGCACCGAGTGGTGTACGACATACCTGAAAGCACTGAAACATCTCACAGGTGAAATGTACTGTTATCTCGAGGAGAGGCAGAAGGGTATTTCGAAAGTGATAGCAGAGCTGAAAAATAAAATAACAGAGACTTCATATCATCTTGGGATTAATGTGGAATTTTGTAAGGAGGTAAATTTGTATCAGGAAGAGATCAAACTCAAAACTTACCTAACTAAGTAAGTAATACGGGTGTTTATTAATGAATATCGGGATTGTAACGGTGGAATATTTCAGATTAAATGATCAAATAATGAAGAAGCAAGACGAAATGACCGTATTGCTTGAAAGACAGGATAAAGTCTGCACAATATTAAATAAACCACAGAAAAGTCTTCCCATTAATCCCTTGCCTACAGCGTCAGAATTAGAATCATTCCTCGCATATGTCGAGACTCTTGAAAGAGAACATACAACCCGAGAGGAAGAGTACAATACAATTCGCAAAGAATTGAAAGATCTCGTCAAAGATACGGATTATGAACCAACAAATGAATTTGAAAAGAAAATTTTATCAACCACAGACTTCATGTTTGTGTTAAATGATGAAAACATGATGTTCCTCAGACAATGCGAACAATCTCTAAAGGAACGTGTAAATAACTTCAAAAACGAAGCAGATGCTCTAATGGAATCTATAAAACAATTGTGGAAAACCTTGGAAACGAACGAGAAATATTGTGAGTCTTTTCAAGAAGCACATAAAGGAATGAACAAGCAAAGTATAGACGCAATGAAAACTGAGATAAAACGCCTGGAAGCTTTAAAAGGGGCCAATCTCCACATGCTTATCAAACGAGTACAGGACCAGCTTGTCAGCAAATGGGATTTATGTCATTTCAGTTCGCATCAACGAAAAATTTTGGATATACCAAACGAGGGAATGTATACGGAAACTATGCTTACGTTCTTTCAAAATGAATTAAACGAAGTATCAAAGTATTACAGAGATAATCAGTAAGTTCGGAAGAATGTCCTAGAACAGGGACCCATTCATTATTTTCACGGCTATTTGAAAGTAGTGAATGGGTACTAGAAGGTTTTTTTCTGAGAATAATGAATTTGCGATATAAATGTATATTTTAGGTCGTTATTTGAAGCAATTACAAAATTTGATTCAACCTGGAGACGAATTGATGAATTAGAGGCAGAGAGCCAAACTCGATTCAAAAATCGAGGTGGCAAGCTGCTCATGGAAGAGAAAGAGTACAAAACTGCCAAGAAACGTCTGTGCAAACTACAGCAGTCCATTGTGAAAATGGTGGATTCTTTCTATGTTAATAATAATAAGGAATTTACGTATGAAGGAAAATCGATACCGGAGTATTTTAAATCATTCGAAACAAAATATGTAAATATTTGAGTTAAATTTTAACCAACAACCAGTGAATGGCTACACCAGTGTTTCCCAACGAGGGGCACTTGCCTTTCAGAGATACAATTTGGCTGTTAAGGGGGCAAATAGGTTAGGGATATCAGGTTTTAATAGAAACATAGGACCAATCCAAATTGGGAACCCTTGACTCTCAGTCTGGCCAGGGGTTCCCCTCTCGGACATAGGCAAGGGTTTCCCTTTGTCGTAAATTTTAATTTAGGCCCAGTCAAGGTGAATATCCCTTGTACTAAAGAAGAGTGGGAAACACTAAACTACAAAATCCGACAATAGAGATATTTTATAATAGACATACGGTGGGTGCCGATTCAACTCCGGTCGAGGGCATACCACCTTATCTCTCCCAATAACTCAAGATTATTTATTAATATATCATTTTTGAATAGAATATTCGACGGGAGTGGTGCACTACATATTTAGAAAAGTTGGAGCAGATGTTAAGTGATAAATTCAATGATCTTAAAGAGTATGAAAAAAATACAGCCAAAGGCATCGCAGAATTAAGAAAGAAAATTCATGACGCTGCTAGCATTGTGGGTATTAAAGCAGAATGTCCAGTGGAAACAAGTTTGTATCAGGAAGAATTCAAACTTAAAGCCTATTTGGCACAGTAATAAAAGATAAGTATGTATTGAAAGTCTGATCATAGTTATTATTCCTTTCGTAGTTTGGAAGCGATAATTGCCAAAAGGCAAAATGAAGTGAAAAAATTACAGCTGAGACAGGATAAAGTCTGTTCGGTACTGGGTAAAGAACCCAGAACTCTGAAGACTGAACCTTTACCTAGTGGTTTGGAACTGGAGTCATTTTTGCTATATATTGAATCATTAGAAGATGAATGCATATTGAGAGAAGTCAAATACAATGCGCTGAAAACGGAACTCCAAGATTTAGCAGAGCAAATTGATTACGAGCCCGCAAATGAATTTGAAGCCAATATTCTCTCCTGTTCGCATACGCCGTTTATTGTTAATGATAGGAATATGCTGTATTTGACTAATTTTGAGAAAACACTGAAACAACATGCGAGCAATATCAAGACGAAAGTGTGTTTCTACATGGAATCAATTTCGGAATTGTGGTCGATATTGGATATCGATACGCGAAATTGCGTAGCCTTTCAGAATGCTCATCACGGATTAAAGAAGCAACACGTAAATGCAATGCAAAGAGAGTTTAAAAGACTGGAAGAACTGAAGAAGGGGAATCTGAAGACCCTCATTCAACAATTGCGAAAACAACTTATAGCTCAATGGGATTTATGTCATGTTAGTGATCAGCAGCGTATGATATCTGGATTAATGGAGGATGGTATTTATACAGAGGAAATGTTTACGCGTCTTCAAAAAGAAAAGCGTCGAGTGACTAAACATTACGAAGAAAATGAGTAAGTTGATATTTTCTAAGACTTTTAGTAGGTTTTAGATTAAAGGGGACCGGGGAGTGAACTTTAGTGAACTGGGTCCAGATTTGATCTATTGTCATACCCCATTTATTTACGAAGAGGAGTCCTTGGTTATTTATAAACCACGTCCTTGGCACTTAGGCGATAACCTGCTCAGATCCTCGGATTGTAGAAAATCTTGCCAAGGAGGTTGTATCTCAAACCTTTCGCAGACTTACATGAATCTGCTCGGAAGTGTCAGCGTCCTCGTTGCATAACTTGCATAGTTCACTGATCTCTTTTCCGTATCTCTCAGCAGGTACCTTAGGACCCAGTATCTTGTTATGAGTTCAGTGAATGTTTTCGACTCGTTCCGTGGCTGTTCGAATTTATTTTGGTTGTAATGAGGTTTTAGATTACGCACCACAAAAGGGTGCTGGTCTCATAAGTTTTCGAATTTTTTTTTGACGGTCACTTATTTTTTTTTCACCATACAAGTGATGCATAACTTACAATCGGCACCTCCGCGGATCTGTACATCCAGTATGACCTTTGGCTGTAGTCCCATACCCTTCCCATAAGTTTTCTTCAGATCCATAGTGATACCTGTACTCTGCCTAGATCCTGTCAATATGGGTATCGCATGTCCGTGATGCGTCTAAAGTTACCATCAGATACTGTTGAATTTCTTGGAGAATTTGATTTCAATCCCATTTACTGAGGGAACCTTTATATCCTTCTTCGTAAATAGGACAATTATTGTTTTGTTATGGTTCACAAACTTTTAGTAACTAATGAATTGTTTCCAGACTCTTATATAAATCTATTTCGAAATTCACACTCACCTGGAAGCAATTAAATGAACGAAGTACAAACGATTTGTTAAGGAACAAATACTCATGCCAAGAAAAATATTTAACGGAGGAGAAAGATCGCAAACAGGCTAAACACATTTTAAAGAAACTCCACCAATGGATTGTAAAGACTTCCGATGAATATTACACAGTTCATGGGAAAGAATTTACCTACAATGGAATGTCAATAACATCGTATTTGAAAATGTTCGATACAAAATATGTGAGTTAAATGTCCCCTAGACCGTATACGTCAATATATTTTTCAAATGTATTTCAGGAGAAGAATACGTCGAAAGGATCATGTAAGTTAGTCACGTCGAAATCGTCAAATCATTTAAGTAGCGATAATCGCGCGTGCAAAATGCTGCAAGTGGGGCCAAGCAATAGTTGGCATCAATTGTCATCGCACAAAGATCTCGAAACATCATTGAAATCACTCGTCGTGGCTTGTTTTAGGCCATATTCCATACCTGCTAATTCATCCTCCTGACTTAAAAACATGTAGTGTAGGTAAATTCATTGAATTGTAATATTAAATTATTAAAATCATAGAAGTACAGATATCAGACATCACATAACTTTGCCCTTTACGATGTAATAAAATATATTCATATTAAAAACAAAATAAAAATCATAACAAAATGATTATTTATTACCTTACCTAAATACCTTTTTCCCACATTAGTGCAGCATCCGACACATGCGTAACTTCTATTGTATTCTATGTCTTTTCAAAGCATCGCCATTTAAGTGTGAATTTAAATCTCTTATTGCCGTATCAGGACAGGAAGCTTTATTATATTGTTTACGTACCTTTTTTAGGAGAGAATGTATGCAGTTTTCTGGGACCTTAAGGCGGCCTACGATAGGGTACCACGGAGCCAGCTGGTAAAGTGTCTAAGGAAACAGTGTGTAAAGTGAGAAGATTGCCGGGTGTACAGGGTGTATGTGGAAACATGGGCAGTCACGAAAGTGAATTGAAGGGAGTCCGAAAGATTTAAGAGTGTTAGAGGTGTGAGACAGGATTGTCCCATAAGCCCACTTCTGTTTAACCTATACCTTAGTGATATGGCGTAAGGGTCAGGATGGGGGGGTATTGGGAAATACTAAGGTATGAAGGCTCACTTATGCAGATGATGTGGTGCTGTTAGCAAGGGACCAAGATAGCATAAGTGGATGCTGTGTAGGAACGCGAAGAAGGGTAGAGTATTTGGAATACAAGGGAGAACAGATCGAAAGAGTGAATGTTTTTAAGTACCTGGGGTTTCTGATTAGTGCAAATGGTAAGTGGAGCATGTGAAATGTATGGCGAGGAGTGCTTGGGGAAGTGAGAAATTGATGTGGGAGATAATATGGGGGAATAACAGGGATGTCGTACTGAGAATATGGGATGCATGTGTAGAATAATGTATGGAGCGGAAGTGTGGGGATTCAGTGAATGGAAGGTAATTGAGAGGGAGCAAGCATGGTTCATCAAGGATTTGATGAGCCTCGAGAGATCTACCCCAACGTACATTGTGTATAGCGTATAGTGGAAGAATGACAATTAAATGGGAGTCTGTGAGTAGAGTAGCACGATTTGATGAAACTGAAGGGAATGGGGAACGGGAGATTGGTGAAGGATATATGGGAATGGAAAGGGGTGAGTAGATGGAGAGAAAACAGAAGTAGGGAATATGAGCTTCTGGGTGTATCTAAATAGGCAGTGGAAACAATGATAATGAGTCAGGAATCTTGGAATGGTTTGTGAGTGAAAGGGGTCGAGAGGTGGAAAAGCAGAAGCGCCAAGAGTGTATCGGAAGCAGTTTGTATAACCCTGGATACGAACTAGTCCGAACAATTACACGGAGACCCGCCTATATTGTTAAAAAGAACATGACCGCAGAAGATAAAATGATTATGGCCAAGGCAACATGTGGAACTGAAGAGCAGGGAAGGAAAGTATGGATGGGGTATGAATACATGAGGTGTATGTGGTGTAGGAGCGGGGTTGGTTGTTCGGGAGAAGACAGCGCGCAGGAGAGCTTGGACACAAGACCGTGGCGAGAGACAAGACTAATTGTAAGCATAAGAAAGTTGACAAAATTTGTGTATAATATTGGACATTATCTACATTTTAATGGTGTTGAATTATTTAATTTTATTGTAAATTTGTGGAGTATTTTTATTACAACTAAGATTCATGGTGGTGAGGTTATGCCCATAGAGGAATGAATTTAGGCATTTTCTTTGGTTATGCCTAACAATAAAGGTCTTATTATATGATTACCTTCCTCGTTCGTTGGGTTAATTTTTACGTATACTTTGCTGTGTTCACAGCAGCGTTATCTGTGATTCAGTGTTTGAACATAAAGCACTTCAAATATGAAAAATAAACATAGAAAAATACAATAAGTGTACAACGTGCATGTTAAAATTTTTGTTTATAAAAATTGGATCCAAAAGTTAGCATTTGAATTGCAACCAATGCTACTCACAGAACGGAACTGGCAAAATGTTTCTATTTTATTATATGCAACCGAATATTCTTTCTGGGACCAATTCACTTCAAATTCTATAAGAAGACTCAACATGCACCACATCATAGGTTTTATCGTGACTCACGACGATCTGTATGATTTCTGATCTCTGTGACTAAAAGATCATGAATCCATTCGATAAGAATGCCTTCCCTAAACTTTATAGTGCCACCGCTACCACAGCTGCCGCACAAATAAAATGTGGTATAAATTTATAACCTATACTACCAAGTATACCTTTTACACATGTCATTCGTGTTCCCACGGAAACACTCGAATGTTTGAAGGTTTGAAGCTTACACAAACAAATAACGGTCGTATCATTCCAAATTGCTGTTCATATAAATAATGCGCCAAAAATCCAAAAAGTAATATCAATTCACACGGTGTATACATATTCGAAAAAGTGGGCAGTCTACGCAATCTTCACCTTGAGAAGATTGAAAGAAAACAATTTCCTAACGGGGCTGGCAACAAATTCCTGGAGACTGAGACTGACATTTGATTTCTGAAGCTGTTGACGTTTTGTACATATCGAGCAGGTGATATTTTTCGATTTTCCTAGATCCAGATAGGAATCTGTGGCTAGAACCGTGCATATTTATAGTGCTTTGAAAATGTCGGCATTTTCGTGGGAAGAAGAAATGCTCAGCAATGTAGATGTGATTTGCAAGGATGGCGTGAGGCAATGGGCGCAATTAATCGAAACATTGGGTGTACCAACAAACTTCCGCATCGAATGGTGTGCTACATACTTGAAAGAGTTGCGACAACTCATGGCTGAAATGTACACCGACTTGGAGGAGAGGCAGAAGAACGTAACGAAAAACATTACAGATTTACGTAATAAGATCAACGAGTGTGCATTTCATCTTGGAACGACTGTTGAGTATAGCTGCGAACCAAATTTATATCAACAAGAAGCTAAAATGAAACTTGATTTGGATGCGTAAGATTTAAACCCTGCAATTAACAAATATACAAATGTTATATATGTTACAGATTGCAGACTCAAGTCAAATCAAGAGAAGTGGAAATTGCTCATATATTAGAAAGACAGAGGAAAATTTGCAACGTATTAGGTAAACCGACTCGAATACTCCAGAATAAACCGTTGCCTACTAACGAAGAACTAGATGTATTCATTCAGTATGTTGAAACGCTCGAAGACGATTGTTTCCTGCGTGAGGAAAGGTTCACAACAACTCAATGTGAGCTGCAGGCTTTGGCTGAGGCAATTGATTATGAGCCTGCAAGCTCCTTCGAAGAGCAAGTACTAAGAAACGAGGACAAGTCGACGTTCGCTGTTCACGATAAGAACATGATATTGCTCACTAGTTTCGAACAATCGCTCAAACAGCATGCGAATAATATCAGACAAGAAGTGGATATTTTCATGGCCACCGTCAAATCATTATGGAACACATTGGATACCGATGAAAAATACTGCCAAGCATTCACCGAAGCTAATAGTGGAATGAAGAAAGCGACTATTGTCGCCCTGAAGAACGAAATTAAACGGTTAGAGGATTTGAAACGCGCGAATCTACATACGCTTATTAAACGATTGCGCGAACAACTCGTCATTCAGTGGGATTTGTGCCATTTCAGTGAACAGCAAAGGGAACTGTTTGATATTTTTAACGATGAAATGTATACGGAAAGTATGCTGACGTTATTTCAAAATGAAGTGGCGAAAGTTCAGAAGATGTACACAGATAACCAGTGAGTATTAGTTAATTTGTGAAAGTAAGACATTTGAAAAGTTTGTGTACAAATTTAAATCATATAATTGAGACCAATAATCTTATAATTTTTAGAACTTTGTATGAATCCCTAGCAAAGTTCGAGACAACCTGGAAGCGAGTTGATGAACTAGAAACACCAGAACAAGGCCAAAATCGCTTCCGAAATCGAGGTGGAAAGCTACTCATCGAAGAGAAAGAGCGTAAGTTAGCGAAAAAGCGTCTCGAGAAGCTTCAACAGTCGATTGTGAAAATGGCCGATTCTTTCTTCGCCAACTATGGTGATGAATTTACGTATGATGGTTTGACCGTTGACGAATATTTCCGATCGTTTGCTGCCAAAGATGTAAGTTTTTCTTAATGTTATTTACAACATCTTTTGCAAAACCAACCCATTTCCCAAGTGGTTCAATATTTTTAACGCCCCCTCTCGTTATACTATGTTGTTTTGAAAAGTCCGTTCAAAAATTAGAACTAATTCTAAATTATTTCATTTTGTATTTAATGGTATGATGATATAGATTTAGATTTTAAGATATTTTCACCCTGAATCGATTGGTGCATGATTTATAATCCTAGCAATACGGGAAATATGAAAAAATGGAAAACCTAAAACTCGACCTTTCCCGGAATCGACGTTTTTACACGACAAATATCTCAATAATTACCCAACATTAGGCGTAAATGTGCGTATAAAAACAAACTACATTTAACGAGGAATTGATCCGTGCAAGAATAGGCATTCTTCGAAACTTCTCTATTGTTATCATATTTTCCATTCAATGATTACTCAATAGCACCACGTTATTTTCATAGTGTCGATCCTACTTTTTGTGCAAAAACATGAATTTTTCTCTGACCTATACTAAACTGCAAGAAAAAATTGTCTTTTTTAGGAATTGCGTATTACAAACAGTAAGGTATCAATGGCATCGAAATCTGCAAATGTGATCTCAAAAAGCGCGCAAAAACTACCACGACTTACTGCATCAAGTAGCAGCTATCAATCAGGGAAGGCACGCCTGTCGCCCAAACGCAGCGAATCACCCTCGCATAAGTCCACAAAATCGGTATCGAAAGTCACAGGTAATCTTGGTTCAACGTGAACACCAAATTTCAGACCCCGAAATTGTGCCTGACAAACATCCTAATCTACCCACTAACATCCCAATAAAATTGGCTGTAAAATAGGTTCATGCTTTTAATTGTTGTTGCATTTGTCTGCATGTTTCTTATGAATGGAGAGCATTTCTAATAATAAGATGTTGTGGACGTGTGGATGCGTTTTAGATAAATCAAAATCCGTGCCAACGAAACGATACAATCCTATTACATCAGGCGTCGACAAATTGCAAAGGAATCCTGTCAAACTCAAGGAAAGGTCGAAACTTATTCGACAGTTACATCAAGATTGCAATTTGGAGGAAATTGCCAATATTCACGATTATAAATATTTTCAAGTATGTTTAATTTTATATTTATATATTTAAAAATTCATTAAAAAATTCTTGAATTTCAGAAAATTATGGATACCACAATGCCCACTCTACTCAACAATACATTGGTTTGCATTTTTTTTTTCTTATATATTTGATATCTATATTTCGGTTAAATACTTTGGACTTGAAATGTCAAAAAGTTACAAAAGTTAAAACTTCAGTTAGACATGTATCAATATATTAGGAAACTTATGTAATATAAGTTGCACAAATTTTCTTATTGTTTAGTCAGCTGTAACATTCAAAATTCATAGATGGCAGATTGATCTTTGGCTGTGAATTATTTAATTGATTAAAGCCATTAAATCATATTTTGGTGTACTATAGAGGCATTGATACTTTGATATTGACACTTTCAAGATTTAATATCAGAAAATTGGAATACATTGTAATTTTTTTCCAGGATGTAGCAGGGAACTCTTCCAAGTCCACCACAAATCAAGATGAATGCGGCAGTCCCTTGGCATACCCATTATCGCCAACAATAATAGAAAACGATGAAAACTCTTCACCAAACACACCTCGGGCATTACTACAAAACGTCACAATGCGACGTTTGCATCGTCACAGAAGTGATCCCAATCTGTCTACTTCATTTTTCTAGATATAACAAGCTGTTACTATATTCTTACAAATGAAGAAAAGTCGTAAAGTGATTTATAAATACGAGTTTTATATAACTTTAAAATGACTTGAAATAAGGTTTTTGTTTCAACTGAGGCTTTTTTGTGAATTTTAAGTTGGTTAATTTATTTTCTTCGTTTTATTAAAAAAAAAAAACATTAAGAAGCTGTAAACGTGTATGTTCCAGTGTATACGTGATTGTCATACGATAATTATTACAAGAACGATTAGAAAATTTTAAATAATTGTGGCATGAAGCAAACTAACTCTAATGTCTTAAAATTGTATTTATTTTTTATATAGCTTAAAATATATACATGGCAACGAAATGTGAAAATTTTCAAGTTTCAACGACGGCCAACTTGAGATTATTTAAGATAGGATCAATTTGTTGCTCCAACGCAAGAATGTGACCAGTATTACAAGTGTCGCTAGCAATATAACAAACAATCAGTGGTAGTTTATTCATTTGTATCACTTGATACTGGGAGTATGTGCAGATCAGTGTTTTGGTTTTGCCCAAACCTAGCTTGCCGCCCTGGTCGATGGCGAGGCCGAATGTGGACAGGAAACTTGGCCGCATTGCAACCTCGGGTGCTTTGTCTGATTCGACGGTCAACACCGGAACTCCATCCCGATCTGATATGATAATCGAGTATAAACCGGGCACCTTGGCGATTAATTGTTGAATAGTTTTTCTGACATCGTCACCCATCTTATTTCTACTAATAAAAGCAATAAGGTTAGTGGCTCACTTGGTTATAGAGTATAAATTGGGTAAACTTACTTTCACTTGCTTTGTATTTTTGATAACTTTCGGTGCAAATTTTTCTGAACTCATGTGTAACCCAAACAAAACTAGGCAATTTATCAGCTGGCTTGTTGGCGATGAATCAGAGGTTAAAGTGGGGACAATTAGTGACTTTATGTTTAAATTCTTTTGAATATATAAAAGATTTTATTGATAGTTGCAAGATGTAACATCAAATTTCTCATAGTTTTTATATAAATTTCAATGGATAGTTTAAAAGTTTCGACTAGGATTATAAAAAACATGAAAGCAGGTCTGCCAACTGTTGTTGCAGAATATGGTTATCTCGATAATCTAAATTAAACCTGTAAATAGGCTCGCGACATACGCGTGTAGCCAGATATAATCTGTTCGTGTCGCCTATAGAGCTACCGAAGCACCATAGCTGGGCGTGGAACCCACTCCGCTTGAGTATAGAGTGTTATGATATCAAAGTGTTTTTTGAACATCAATTAATATTTATATACTTAGAAATTAAGCAATTGTCTTTCTTTTAGCTGTTTAAATTGAAAATCTGCTTTTATTAAAGAACTATTTACAGCAATTTTAGCAAAATTGCCAACTATGTAAAACAAAATCCACCAACTTTAACCAGGTGCAGAATAACAGAACAAATCTTTACCAAACCTAAAAACTTGTGACATCTGCTGTCATATTAAAATATTGAATACGTTGAGTACACTTCGCACAAAATTATCAATTTATAGGCGATGTTTGATCGTTTTTAGCAGATATTGTGACCAATAATAGTGCCGCGTTGCCGTTAAATGCGGTAGTTTCCCAGTGCTCAGAGAATGTGTGGTCCATCGATCAAATTAATCCACTGCTTGATTAGAAATTGTTAATAGTGGAAACAGTTGTTTATGCTTAAAATGAAAATGAAGGAGAATTTCATATGGTGCGTGTTTCTTCTATGTCTAGTCAAGAATGCATTTTGTAGGATGCACACACTTGAAGTTAGGGTGAGTAAAACCGTTTAAATATATCTATTTTCTTAGTACAGCTAAAATACTTACTTTTAGGGTGAGTCAAGGCGATTCATTGCATTGAGTACTTTTGGCTTCTATAAGGGAGGCGTATTGGATGTTAAATTGGAAAATTTTAGAGCAACACCAGAGAATTCTACTGATTTAGTAAGTTCTACCTTTCCACGAGTACAATGAAAACAAAACAATTATTAATATTAAATATCAAAACTTTTTAGTTCGGATTCAGCATAGATAGAACACTGAATGATGCTATGAATCCATATCTTGATAAACATGGCGATGAATGTCTTCTCAAGCAAGTGCTACAAAGTAACAGCAGATTTGAGCATTTTTCAACAGCAATCTACTTGACAATGGATCTCAAGACTTTATCGTAAGTTTACACCTCAAAGAAATACATTTTATTTTGTAGTAGTTGTGATTTATTTTGTAATTCTTACTAATTCGTTTAATAATTTAGATTACGAATAAACTGTAGTCAACAGTGGATGCAGCCACTACATATTTATAGCAATAAAAGTCAAATACCAATGTTGAATAAGAATTTCGGCGAGACTCTGAAGAGAATGAAACGGAGTGTTCCTTCTTCTAATAGACAACCTGAATGCAGTGCAGGGTCTTTACCAATTGACACAAGGAAGGATAAAGATGGAGTGACAATGTACAATACTAGTGTAAGTTGGAATATATTATGGAATATATAATAATTTTAAAAAAATCAATTAAATATCCATGGTAGAAAACGAGAGATTTTTTAATCGAAGACTATACCATCGTTTTCTGCAATTATTTGATGAACTAACAATGGAGTATTTCAATTGTTCTTCTCAGAATTGGAAGAACGTTTTTGCACGTGTTTTCTGTTAACGGAATTTTACAAATCATGAAAATTGCATTTTTATTTCAAGCACTAGTAGATTTTAATCAACCATCGCATAAGTTTAACATTAATGTTTGAATGATGCTTATCTATGTTATGTTTCCTATTTCAGTTCGTCATATCAATCACTAGTGATTCAGAAGAAGGCCTCTACAATGTTTATTTCCATAGCTGTCCAAACTACTTAACAGAACCTCGAACCTATGACTTTACGGTAAGTTATTCGGATATTTTCTTTGATTTTAAATATTTTCTGAACCCCTTTTCACTAAGAAACCACTAAATTAGTTAATAAATTATATAGATGCATATTCTGGAAAGAAACATGGGTGGATATCTCTCAGCCGGGGAAATGCCACTGCCTGCATTATACTGCACGATGGCAGTCCTCTTCTGCCTATCAGGCTGTTTCTGGGTGTTCCTCCTAAAACAGTCGCGTCATCCCATCTTTAAAATCCACTACCTAATGGCAGTGCTAGTGTTCCTCAAGGCGCTCTCATTGGGTTTCCACGGAGTCAACTATCATTACATTGAAAAACTAGGTGTACACATGGCGACTTGGGCGATTCTCTTCTACATTGCACATTTGTTGAAAGGTGCACTGCTTTTCATCACCTTAGTGCTTGTAGGCACTGGCTGGACGTTTATCAAGCATGTGTTGGCGCCTCGTGACAAACGCCTCTTCATGGCTATCATTCCACTGCAAGTACTCGCAAATATGGCGGAGATTATCCTTGAGGAGTCTGAGGAGGGTTCGCGTGAGCATAATATGTGGCGTGATGTGCTTATCCTCGTCGATTTGCTTTGCTGTGGGTGTATACTTTTCCCGGTGGTGTGGTCCATTCGTCATCTGCAGGAAGCATCCCGTACTGATGGTAAAGCTGCCGTTAATCTACGCAAGTTAAAACTGTTCCGTCATTTCTACGTGATGATTGTGTGCTATATCTACTTTTCGCGGATTATCGTCTATCTGCTGAAGATTACGGTTCCGTTTCAATATGGGTGGTTGGATGAGATGTTCCGTGAAATGGCCACGTATGCGTTCTTTGTGTTGACGGGGTATAAGTTCCGACCAGCAGCGCATAATCCATACTTCAATGTTCCAACGGATGATGATGAAGAGGATTTGGTGTAAGTTTTTCAATATTTTTTTTATTCAAAAGTCTGGAGGCGAAAGTATAATTATTTGCATTTGAACTCTCAGTTTATAATTGATTTACAAGATTTAATGTTTTGTATAATGAAAATTTCGCCTCTTGGCATTATACGGATTGCGCTGGTGCCGATTGCCGAACTTCTTTCTACGAAACTTTAATAGAAGTCTTGTAAAATATTTAAAAACTGTGTTTACATTGAAAGAAAGTATTTTTTAATTAATAGCAAGTGTTTACACATTTATAATATGTCGATTGTAGAAATATCTAAAATGTGTCGGAATAGATAATTATTGAAAGTATCGATACTTTTGCCAATGGACGATTTCAACGCCATCTACACGTGTGATTTATGTTTTCGTTTCAGAATATCTGAAACAGGACTTTCAGAAGGTTTGTCACGTGTGAATTCTCGTTACAAGCCAATGCAAAAGAAGAACGCAATTATGACTGAAGTAACTGAAGAAGAAAGCGATCAGTTACTAGCACAGAAAGAAAGTAGTCACGAGTATGATTAAATCGGGATGATATCAGCAATTAAGGTCACGCTACTAACTACACGCATTATCGCATTCGATTGAAACAACCGAACCCTGCAATTCTCACAAACGCCAAATATTGCAGGATATCTGTACCGATTTTTAAATAGTACAATTGCTAAATTATTATTTGCATGTTATATTTTCATTGTACTGTGATAGAAAACTTGACTTATACTAGCATTTAGCTCATGCAATTACGAGAAATTGTTACATTCGTCGTGAAGGAGCAGTGAACATTTACAGGAAATGGTTGCTATCATTTTATGCATTTTCATATGTATTTACACCCTCAATACACAAATGAAATAAAATAAATTATAAAATAAGGTGTTTTTTCCTTACAGAACAATGTAATAAAATAGATTAATAAATATCTATTCATTAATCTAATTTATTTTAATTTTATTTTAATGAATTTTAAAATATTCAGTGGTATCTTAAGATTAGAGTTACGAATCAATTCGTTTCTCGAAGCACCATCAAATTGAAAATAATGTATAACTGGTTGCATATAATTGGTTCTCTCAAGGTCATGCCAAGTCCGTATATTTTGACGTCCGTGGTGCAACATCGCCCATCTGATGAATAAAAAAGCGCTCTTCCGAATTACGCACGGCGTTATTCCAATCTTTAAAACATGTATTTGCGCGCAAATCATGCATTTTTTGACTGCTCTTACCGCAAAAATCGAATTCTAATGCAATAATTCAGCTGTCCTTGCCGCTAAAGCCACCCAGATGTATGTAACATTCGAAAAAATCAGGGAAAAAATTATGAATGGAAGCCGTGATGACGGCAACACTGTAAATTCCTTAAAAAGCTAGTCAATTGAGGTCCTCACACCGAACTTTATAAATAATTTTCACGCAGTTTAAACATTTAAAAGTTGTTATAAACGTATAGATTCGCTAAATACAGGCTAATATAATCTAAATGTAATTTTACATAACTGCGAAAAGGTATAATTAGGAAAGTTATTATGGCCATGAATGCAGTTGTCAATTTGACTAGCTAGTCATATTGTACGCAATGGAGAATATTGTGTATTAGTGTAAATTATTATTTTTTTGAACAAACAATAAATACTGAATTTATTGTTAAACGCGTGTCTTGAATCGACGATCCCGATATAAACAATTGAAATATCAATGTGTGCGTGAAAACTGGGCGTTGTGCAATATGGACCTTCGTGGCGTTAAAATGGGCATACCAGAGCAATCAAAACAAATTCAAGAAACGACCGTAAGTTATCAAATTACCATATAGAATAAACAAATGAGTGTTATTCCACTTCAGCATGCTATCTTTCCCACGGTTAGTAACAAAACAAGGGAGCAAGCGTTCGATAAAGCCTGGAATTCACAATGTTTGCAGGTAGCCTTAGGCTACATTTTGTTGCTGTCAGTTTTGCAGCAAGCATCAGCTAATTATAGCGTTTTCTTTTAGGTTTTCACACGATAACTGACAATTTCGGGTTTCTGGAAACGGGCACGCGCAATTTGTTCTAATGGTGCTGCGGGAAAAGGAGCAGAAAATGGCTTCCGAGCAGCCGGTGAAGAAGAAGCTGAGGCGCGATGACGACGGTCCCAATTCCGACGAGCCCGACTTCATCCAGCCGAACGGTGGCAGGCGCACGGATTTGACCGCACTGCAGTTGTCACTGCCGGCGACCGTCAACGAGGAAGATATCAACTCCATCAACGAACTGAAGTCCCCAGAGTTGTACTACCACCCGCCACCAACGCTCCACTATGGAGGCGAGTTGATCATGCCTGATCCCAGCGATCACCTCACACCCGTGATAGAAGACACGCGACCACCGCTGGAGACGAGCCTGCAGGGCTTGGACGTGTTTCAGGATTATTTAATAAAGCAGTGTTTGTGTGGCATCTCCGAGGCTACGCTCCGCCAACCATTCGAGGGGCAAGTTGTGCGCGATGCACACGGTGTGCAAAGGACTGCGATGTTGACTGAGTGGCCGACGACGAAAATTCTAGGTTTTCTCTCCAAACTCCAGCTATTGTTCGACGTTTATTTGAAGCAGAATAACAAGGGACATATATGCTCGCGAATAGTGGATGTGTGTGACACGATTATTCGAAATGAATACAATCTCATCGAGCAGATTATAAGTTTATGCGACATTCAGAACAAATACATTAATTACCTATCTGCAAAGGTACTTAGCAGTTTTCTGATTGTTGCTAAGACTAATATCAACAACGAATGGCTGGAGACTATCATTAGTTTTCTAACTCTTGAGAATAGTGACTATGGAAAAACGAATTTCGCATTGGAGATCATCAAACGTGTTGTAGAATGGAAAGATATTGAAATTCACGTCTTAGAAGAAAGTCAAGGTGCGGGAAGCAGCACCCAGGAAAACTGTCATCTTATACCATTCACAGATCCCGATAGTTATGATACATCTGCGATTAAAGACTTAATTATCAAAAGTTTGGAGAGTAGATGGCCGGACTTAGTGCATAAAATCAAGAATCTCATTGTACAAAACGATAGTACAGAGGCGCAAACCTGTGTTCTAACTTTCCTCGCCCTGTGGGAGAGTACGATCAGCGTGAAAGCGAATCTCAGCGTCATTGACACGAAACCGTTTTATGCTCATCTTGAAATCTTCGTCGGTTTACTCCAAAGTTCCATTCCTCCAATCATATGGAAGCAATTACTGTCGCTATTCAACGAGGTCTTGTGCTATGGCAGCACATTAGCACTACAGGACCTTCTACCTGAGGATACCTGCCAATTAGCGCATTTAATAGTGCGCTACGTTAAAGATTATCGACTCTTAGATAGTTTACCGTACAAACGACAGGAAGGTTATACCGTAAACAGTTTTGTTGGGACGATACGTACGGTACATCCAAATGAAACTACCACCGACAAGACTTTGCTTCAAAAAATGGTCTTACTCGTACTAAAATCTGTTGCTATTACCATCAAGGAGACGCGTTCTGATAGTTCTGACTCGAGCGTTGGCTCTGATGATACAGACTTTTATCAAGATATGCAGTTAATCGAACGCTCCATACGGGATGTGTTGAAAAAAGTCGACTTTTTCCTCAAAAACGGCCTCGATTTTCACCCGGAGACACCTTTTTCCAAGATACTCATACACTTGTTCAGCGATCAGGATGACTACATGATTGAATCGATGGTCTGCACGTTGGATATCACGATCGGGATTAGCTATCGCAACGCCGTCTTCCCGGATCTGATCAGCATGCTGAATCCGATCTACTCGTTCGTGGAGTTCCTGCACGTCGTCAGCCAGGACTCGGGCGTGCTGCTCGACTATCTAGTCAGCAACGAGACGTGCTTCCTGTTGTATCTCCTCCGATTCCTCAAGTACACCAAGCGCAACTGGCAGATGTTTCTCACCAGCTGCGGTGAGTATTCAGCCGGTTCGCGCGTCAACGAGTTGGACGAGACTATGTCGGTGTTGATTCGCCTCCGGATACAAATCAGCCGGCTGGTGGACCGTGAACTCTTCCCGTATAATATCAGCCCCGTCCTGAGACTGCTAGAATTATGTGAAGGTTTGTACGAGGGCAACGAGTACAGCTGATGAATCAAGCGTCGTGGATTGCACGTCTTGTGTTCAGTTTTGCACTCCTTGCTTTCGTTTGCAAAGTTGAAGCGTCATCGACAAAAACTTTTTTTATAAAAAAAATTCAACTCTACAGTATTTTCATTCTAGACATCGGTAATAATTCCGTTGACTTTAAGATTAATTTAAATTAAATTATTGCTCGCGAATACTTATTTAATTTCCTAAATATTTTCTTTTTTATAAACACTTGTACTATATGTTTGTTTATATGAAAACAAACCATAGACATCTAAATGATAAGTGCCTTAATTATACATGTATAAAATGTCCATCTACGCTTAGAGAAAGAGCATCTATATTTATTGAAATTGTGATTGCGATTATGGAAGAATCTGCTAATATTCGTGTAATGCGATGACTTTTACCATGCCTAATCACAAAAGAATCATCCTGTTCGATTCATTACAAAAACGCAATCGATCACTTGCCAGATAATACGTACAAATTGAATTAAATAAACGTAGAACAGCAATAATTAAACAAAACATTTTGTTCTAATGCAATATGGGGGGTTGGTATTGCAATAGCTATAACTGGTTTATGCTGATTGTAATTACCAACAGTTTGCATGGGAAAGGAATGCTTGCTTGTATTATTGTTGCTCCTACATTGCCATTATTTAATTTAACTTTTGACTGTCCATATATGCAATGTTTAAGTTTTATTTATCGCTCGTAGTTACGTTTGTTAGCCATCCAAGCATAATCTTGCAAAGCATCGCAATAATCGCATGTATATTTATTGAAAAAAACCTAGTTATGTAGTTTGTCTTCTCTGTAATTATCGTTTTCTTATCATCCAATGAAGAACAGTTACCCTATAAAAAAGAAACGAAGATGAGAGTATAAAGAAGCAATTTTGCACTTGCTAATGCAAAATGTACAGAGCAAAATACAGGAGCCTTTTGAAAAGGGCCAATGTTGTGTAAAAAAATATTCTTCAGTTTATTGTAATAATTTATCTGCACTCTTTCAAATTGAATATAGTAATTACAGTATATAAAAAATATGTATGTATATGTAATCTAAATAGGTTTTTTGTACGTTAATTAATATAAATCGATTACAATTGACGACAAATAAAATTAAACAAATAAATGCAATATATTATGAATATGTGTATTTTGTTCACGTAACAATTTTATATTTTGTGTTTCGTTATTTGACAATAGATAGCATTTAAAAAGCCCTTTTACTAAGGGCGGCCCAAAGAAGACAAAAACGGTCATATTGTCTGAGTTATGTCCACGATTTGTATGGTATTTAACAAAAAGGAGAAACAATTGCCGGAAAGTACTGAAGGGGAATTCCTGGGACTGATTATATAGATCTCGTTTGGGCGAGAAATACCAGCAGAATTTTTT
>WSZQ02075654.1:3678-19910 GCA_019419845.2 Weissflogia rhopalogaster
ATTTTTTGTCTTTTATTTGAATAACAATTGAATAAAATAGACAAAATCTTAGTTACAGTAATGTTGATCATTATTGCATATACGATTTATTTACTTGTAAATTAACAAAGTTAAAAACCGAAAAGCCAACAGCACAAATACCGCGTGTAATTACGTCTAATAACAATTACAAATCATCGCTCGTCCTTTTTTTCCTCCTGAGTAAGCGAACTCAATTGGGCACAAAAGCAATTAAAACGTCAACGCGCAGCAGCGAGTTGACATCATACATTAGCAATTTCAATGCGTTCGACTTCTTCATGCCGATGAATTAATTTCGCGCAAACTCGCGCCAATATACGATGTTATTGATGTTACCTTGCAAATGTATTGCAACATGTATCGCTCGCCCCAGCTTGTTGGGGACTCGAGATTCACAAATCAATTGTGTCAATGTGCATTTGCAATTCGCATGGTTATTGATGGCGATTTATGGCAATTGGTCAAAAGTAACAACAGGCGGTCGTAAAAACGACGGCGATAATAAACGTTTATGATGACGACAGCGACGGATGAATGGGTGAATGGGAGAGATGTCCCATCGTGATTCGTGTGAATTATTTTCGGGGAAATGTCAGGTGCAACGATGCACCTCGTCTCGTCTATGCACAGTTATGCAGTAAGGTTAAAGTTCTAAAATTGACTACCTGAAAAGGTTTAGGGCCTTATAGGCGTGACGAGAGGTTTTAGGTGTGCATTTCAAGGAAAAAAAAACATAAATGTCAAAGGAATTGAAGAGAGTATGGATTCTAATCAAAGTATGATTGTATTATGCTTCATATAGATGAGAAGTGATAACATCTTGTGTATTTTTTAAACTTGATTAGTCTTGGAAGATAATAAAGGTATATTTGACTTTTTGTTTGAAAAGGCAAATCTCTGTCTTTAGAAGTACTTTTTCCCAAAAAGTCGGCAAGGGGAGTTGAAAACAATTCTATTACTTCATTATCATCATAGATGGCGTCATTTGTACTTTGAGACTCTTAATGCGTGATTTACGATTTGGACTTTTCTGAAGACATGTATTCGGTAGTATCCCCGATGGACCGCCACGATTTCGTTACAGCGACGCGCGATGCGACGACGATGGCTGTGACAGGAGCGGCGGCGGAGGCTTGCGATTGCATTAAGTTTATTAGTGCCGTAACTTTATAGACACATCATTTATAAAGCTTTGCATCTTATCCCGTGCCGCCGCTACCGCTGCCGTCGTCGTTGTCGTCCTCTTGGGGGAGAGGGCAAAGGTTGCAAAAATCCACGACGAGCGACACACGCTACGACGGTGGTAACCACGGCCGAGGTCGCAGGAGCAGAAGGGATGATGCGAAAACCTTATTTCATGAATACTGATGCCGCCCTCGCGCTCACCGGCTAATCTTCGCCGAGCTTACGGTTACCTTATCCCTTTTTCGTGTACTCGTGTACAAGTCGCGAAGCGGGCGAGCGGGCGAGCGGGCGTTTGTGTGGCAAAGGCCAAGTTGGCCAAGTGTTCTCCTTCACCTTCAACCTCCCCTTCCTTTGACGGCGGCAACGTTCGCATATCGCATTTCTTTACTCACAGAACAGTCTATGTAGAGTTGCGACTATGTATTTGAGATGTGTGTGTGTGTGTGTGTTTGGGGTTTAGTGTGTAGGTGCCCCAGTGTGTATGTTTTTATAGTGTGCATGCCTGTGTTAATATGTATGGGTGTGTTTTAGTGGTATGAATGTGTTTCCGTCTGTGTATATGGGTGTGTTTTAGTGTATGTGTTTCTGAGTGTGTTTTAATGTGAATGTGTTTCTGAGTGTGTTTGTGTTGAGTTTGTATGTATCTCTTAATATATCTTGCTCCGTTTTGGTATATGTGAGAGTATGAGGGCTGTATGTGTATGTGTATGTGTATGTGTGTTGTGTATGTGTATGTGTGTATGTGTATGTGAGTTGTGTATGTGTATGTGTGTTGTGTATGTGTATGTGTGTTGTGTGTGTATGCTTATGTATGTTGTGTGTGAGTGTTGGGAGAAGGCATACGATGTTTTTGCATCAATCTCAAGGGCTTCTCCAGCACATACACACACACACACACCTCTGCCAAGCATATTTTCCGTCGGCCTTTGACTTTCAGCTCGCAAACGACGCGACGCCCGGACGAAAATGTTTTATTCCGTCAACGCTGCCTCTGCCGGCTTCCACTGCCAACCAGAGCCGCGGGATTTGCATGCGATATCAATTTTTCATTCGATAATTACACGCGTTTGATCGCTTCACGCTTGTGTGGGGAACGGGTGCGTTCGGGGTGGTGGAATGGTCTGGATGGAGTTTACTGCGATTATTACTCGTGTGAGGCGACTTGCGAAAGTTTCGCAAGTGTTTGCTATCATTAAGGTCGCCTACACGAGAGGAAGCAGCAAGTATGATAAGATGCTTTGTGTACCTTTGGCGCGTGTAATCGCCTGCTCGAAGGCGAGAGAAGGTGGGCCTCCTTCTTCAAGTACGCTCTTCCTTTCAATCTCCTTGCTCCCCTCTCACTCCCTCTTTCTCTCTCTCTGCCGTAATTAAACAAGTCGTTAGGCCGCGGTGGGGCAAACGACGACGTTCCCTTATCCGCGCCGATCTTAATTACACATTTTCTTCTTCGCAATCTAATTTCAATTAATCATCGACGCACGAGCATGTAGAGAAAGGGCATACTTTACTTGTTACCGAATTATAATGTTCAAGTCTATACGTACTAAATGAAATGAATGTATTCTTATATATTAATAAGGCATTTTGGAGGAATAACTCTCTAGTTTTGTCTATATTTGAAGGGTCTTGAAATAAAACTTCTAAACACGCACTTAACTTTGTGTATAAACTGAAAAGTGCGTGCCGAATTTGAGCGGCGTATGGCTCTGAAATTATCAATCTGATTTTAACTTATCATTTTTATGATAGTATTATTTCAACTAAACAGAAAGGCTTTTTTTATTTTTCTTCATTTTAATTTAACCCTTTGAGTTTCGTTCCTAAATTTGTTATGTTTACCTGCGCATGCGCGACAGCGCCACGCGGGGTAGCGCATGAGCAGCCATTGCCATTAATAATAATAAAACAAGAAACGTAATACGAAATCATTTTTCTTTAGTATCAGGATGTGCTATGACATTTCATAAATCTCGAGTTGGAACCTTCAATGAAGTTTCTTATGAATATCAAACAACTCAATCTCTATCATTACTACGGACATTACTATTTATCATTACTAGGTTCTTCTAGCACTAGAAGCAGTTTTTCCAGAAAAAAAATCATAATCTTGCCAAAAATTATAACAACAACATAAAATAAACATTTTACATATTATTAAATTGTCGCTAGGGATATTACTAGTCAGTAAGAAGTTAGTCTGACTCAAAAAGGCTCAAAAGAACATGTTAAACGATTATTTATATGGCAGGTCGCGATATTTTTTAAAATCTCGTAGCGGGTCTTGGACAAAAAAAAAACAGGAAACATTGAGCTGCAGAAACATATAGTCGGTTCAGAATGTGTCCTTAGATAAGTGGACTATGAAGTTATATTCATCTGATGTTCCACCTCGAGATTTATGAAATAGCATAGCTCATCCTGATATTAAAGGGAAATGTTGTTTTGGCAGTTACAAATTTGATTTTTGTGCTGTCAAATAACTTTGAAGGTTTTACACATTTATAACAAATGTTAGAAGCTGCTGTGTTTGAAATACTAATCTCATATACAGGTAACCGTCGCACAGTGGTCCCGACCCATCAAATTTGCCACACGTCTTGTAAAATATGCACCGACTCATTAATTTTGTTTTTCATCAGCATATTCCTCTTTGAATTTGCAATATTCTTTGTTTGAACATCTTGAAGCACCAACTTCTAGTTTCGGAGAAAATGGAGTGTATATGTCCTCTTATGGACTGATGCATTGAAAATTTCAAAGTTTAATCGTGATTTCCGGACAATGGCTCCGATTCAAACAAATAGACGCTCGCAAAATTTGTAATAATTTGGGTCATATAAGGAACATATGTAAAAGAGAAATTCTTATGTATTTCTCTGATTTTTTTTTCTGGGATTTTTTACTAACTTCACTGCGCCAGAGGTTATGGAAATTCCAAATTATTTAATTCCTAATTCATAATAACATCGTTTATACAATGTCTTACTCCATAGAAGTTGTAAAGAAATAGTAATTTACTTACGTTTCAGATGTGATGAATATTTCGAAATGGTTTTCCATTAGTGAAGACCATGTTTTGGTGACTTTGCACTCCCTGAAACACTGAAACTTACTCGAGGAAAAATAATCGGCTATCATTCGAAAGATTCCATGTAATTACACAAAAAAATATCGTAATATTATAGTACAATAAATAAGTAATATTATAAAATTAAGAAAAGTTTGAAATATTTTGAAAATAGTGAATATTTGAGAAAGTTTGCCCGACTCTGACTCTCTGGCACTCTCGGACCGCGCGCGCGAATTGAGTAATGTTCGACGCTCTCTCGCGTCGCGCTCATACCGTCATCGTCGGGGTAGCTTCCCACCAAAGCCCCACAAACCCCCCACGGTTGATACCTGTTGGCGTGGCACGCGGTGTGCTCATCTCACTCGCCCGCCGTCGGCGAAAACACGCGTCGAACGCAAAACGCGATATAGCCCCACTTAATTCGCTCTCGCTCTCGCTCCTGGAGAGAGAACCTTGGACCCAGGTCTCGGTTTCGCAGCCGTGAAACGCCCTCCCCGCCGGTTTCGGAAAGCTGCGGCGGCCCATCCGAGAGGGAATTCCGGCAGTGTTGGCGCGACGCTCTGCCGACGAGCGCGTCGATTTTGCTCACGTTGAAACTAAAACGCGACGACGACGCCGACGATGATTATGTGTAATACTAACTAGAAATACTCGTTACTATGACTGTAATTATTGGATAAAATTACACTAGAACAGTGCTGGATAAACTGATAGTGTTGAAAAAAAAAACTGGCAAGATGCTGCTTTGACAAAACTTTGTTTTGTCTAACTCCAGAAAGGATTATTTTCGTTTTGTGGTGTTTTAAATTTTTGGTTGGTTTGTTGGTTTATAGTTGTGAAGTGGAAGTAGTGAAAAATAAGGTGTAGGATACTTTTGTAAAGGGTGGTGTGAACATCAGTCAAAGTGGATATGTACTCATTTGCGGGGGGCGGCCCCCCACACTATGCGCCGCCACCCACGTACCTGCAGCCGCCACCGCCGCCGCCGCATCATGCGCCGGTGCCGGCAATGCCGATGCCGCCGGACGCACCGATGCCGGTCGCGCATTATTCGAAACGACGAAGGTAGACCACCCTTTTACACTTTATATTCCCATATTCAAACTTTAAACATTTCAATTCATTTTGCCATGTGTCGGTAGGCGTGTGAAACGTTGCAGTTTTGCTTGGCTTATATTAGTTTAGTGCTGCATCGAAGACTTTTATGATGCACTGATTTTTGATAAAAATATAGGTGTTTTGTGTAAAGGTTTAGCTTTTTGTTTGTCGTTTGACTTGTTTTAAGTTAAATGGTGTTATTGGGTATATTTTGAAATAAGTTGCATTAATCTGTCGCACGTTAACGAAACTACGAATGTAGACCACTCTTAGCACATTTATTGTCATTTTAAGATTTAAAAATCCTTTTGCGAGTATAATATTTATTGATGGTAGACTTGTGAAATTTTGCAGTTTTGTATAGAATATATGTTTAGTAAAGTTTGGAATCACTGTCTTTTGTTAAAGATATTAGTGTTTTTTAAGCGTTGCCGATTTTTGTGAGTTAACACAATTGAATATAAAGCATTAGGGGATGTTTTGAGTAAAAAGATGTTATAGGGTCTTCTTTGAAATATGTAGCGTTGATCCCGATCTCGCATATTTTCGAAACGACGAGGGTAGATTACCCTTTTTACACATTTTCATTTTTTTTTTGTATTTTCAAATCGTGTTACGCATGCAATTTGTATGACAGACTTGTGAAACTTTACATTGCATTGCACAGAAGGATTTTTGGATTCACTGATGTTTTGATAAAGATATCAGTGTTTTTTAAGCTTTGCCAATTTTTGTGACTTACTAAAATTGAAAAAAATATTAGGGGATGTTTTGAATAAAAAGATGTTATAGGATCTTCTTTGAAATATGTAACATTGATCTCGATCACGCGTATTTTCGAAACGACGAAGATAGATCACCCTTTTTACACCTTTTTTTAAATTTATTGGGTTTTTTGTATTTTAAAATCGTTTTGCGCACGTGATTTTTATGGTAGACTTGTGAAAATTTACATTTTCGTTTGGAATATATTTGTTTAGTCCTCCACAGAAGGCTTTTTGGATTCACTGATTTTTGCTAAAGAGATAATGATAATAGTGTTTTTTAAGCTCTGACACTTTTTGTAGCATATCAAAATTTGCCACAAAGGTGATACAAGAAAACTGAAGCAAATCACTATTTTCATTCATAAAAGACGGACAAAAACTGTTGTGTCCAACTGGCATGAAATGCGCATACAATTCTAACAAATTCTGTAGCGCCATCTATTGAAACTCTTCTATATTTTCTTCTTAAAATTACTATTAAACAGATAAAATACTTTGCATATCTATTCTGAAATATAAACATTAATCATCATTTCGCAATGTGTAATTTGTTATTAAATCAATTAATAATAATATTTCTTTGTTTCAGGTGAGTGTTCATATTCTTCGTCAATATACATTGGTTTCGAAAACAATGTGTAAGTAGATTTCAACATATTTCATCAATACGAATCACATGCCCTTGTTGATTAGTTGCCCCTGGGCGTTGATTAGTTGTACTCGTTGCGTTTTGTGTTTACACTAAACGTGTCACCATGGCGTAACGTTGTTTATCCACGAAAACTGGTGCAACAACACTGTTGCATTTCATTGAAATGAAACGATTACGCCTCGACCCCACCAGGTCAGGCAACTTTGTAAACATTTATTTGTCATCAAACACTATGTATAACCAAGTGTAGAAAAAAACAACCACAGTATAGATGAATAATTGATGAAATCCCAGCTGGACAAAGGTAATTTAAGTTGAAAAAACGTTGCCGTTTATTTTCACAAAACACGATCGACTTGGTATTAGGGTTTTTCAACGTCGTTTGTTTGTGGAAATAAATTTCAAACGTTATGACGCAATTAAAACCAGTCAATTACGATTAATTATAGAGTTATTTATTAGGATAAATACCGCGGAGAGTTGAAATTGTGCGTTGTGCGGTTTAGTTCTTCTTTTCTTCGTGGTGTAATTTGGAGTCGACAAGGAAGAGGAGAGCTTAATGGTATTTAATTGCACCATTACTCAATAATTATACAATTTTTATACACGAACAATTTCTTAATCTCTTCGGCGCGGCGCGTTGCTTGTGTTGGTTGGATGGAACGTGGTTTAATTGAAGTGAATGTTTCTCTGTCGTTTAATTTTTTTTTTTTAATTTTAACATTTCTAATGTCATTTTAGGTTTTTTTTACATTTTGTTAAAATGTTGTAATTTAACATGAAGTTGTTTTACGAATGTGAACTGAATTAAATTTGAATTCTCTAATTTTGAACAGCTAAGATTATTTGAGGGGCTTCAAATTGTCCTTTTCCGTGTCAATTTTCAATTTCAATTAATTCATTTCATTGTAAATTCATTAATTGTGCTAAATGATTACATGTTCTTCTTTGATATGTCAATGCTAGCTAGTCTGGGGTCGTACAAACAAGACTGTGTGATAGTAGTTGTGTGAATGAGCTAGGAAAAATCATTACAAAGTACATGCTCTCAAATATGTAATTCAATGAAATTGTTTATGAAAATCAATAGACTCATTCGCTATCATTCCTTTAAGTTCATCTATCACGAGTTATAAACATTCAAGAACTGTTCATAGAACAACAAGAAAAATAAAACATTGGAATTTCTGTCAATTTTACATTTTAAAAGTCAGAATGTACTAGGACTTTTAGAATGTAAAAATCTTTAGAAAAATCAGTAAATTTATATACACCTCAGGTGTGTAATCTTTATGGTACGTTTTTTTTCTCGAGAAAAAGGTACCACAAAAGTTTTACAGGTAGATCCGGAACCTGTCACACATATTTCCACTAACAAAACCATTATCTCGACTTTAACAATACGCGCGTAACAACCGTCACAAATCACAAAAATACCGTATTTCCGAAATTCGCCGAAAACTTTCTGTCGGCATCTGCCACCTACCCAAAAAAAACTTTTCGTCATTTTCGCATTACGCCAAATAGAAGGCAAGGCTGTTCCCGAAAAACGCACCGAACGCAGCTCTACGCACAATCAACCCAACCCCCTAACGCAAAGCAGCCAAAAGCCTAAAATGACTTTACACCCACTCATACCGACCGAAGAACGGAAGAGATTTCGGTATTCTACCACCCTAATTTTATCTACGTATCTACGCATATATCCAAAATGGGGGCGCGAGAGAGAAGCGTGTGGGCGTGTATATTTTCAATGAGCCGTGAAAAAATCATCCCACCATGCCAGGGGTGACTAATGAAATGTTATTTTTCTTCCTCCGTCGCAGACACACATCAGGCGGTAATAACCTAACAAGCCGAATGTGACATCATGGCGCAAAATTTACATTTTCCGAAACAAAACGCAGGGCGAAAAAAAAAATGTCATCGTCGATGGTGTTGTCGACGGAGGGAGGATGTTCCCGAAATACGTATGTCATCACAAATGTAAGCATATTCTGCTGAAACTTAGTTAAGTACGCCAAAAAATGCACAAGTAAAGAAATCGGTATTTATCGAAAACTTGATATTTATCGGAAACATTCGATATATTAGGAAAAATATTCGATATTTATCAAGAAATAAATGTAATAAATATCAATTATTAAATATTATTCTTTAAATTATTAATCATTTGAAAACACAGAAAGTATTCATTTATAAATTAAAAAAAAAATACTACCCAGATATGGGTGGTAACGGAAAAATTAAATACCCGGGGCGGACCAAACTTGAGAGCTGCGTCTGTCTGATTCATAGTGAACGGCAGCAAACATCGGCTGTCTCCATGTTAGGGACGGATGAACCAACACTCTGGGACTTACAATCTCAGTTTTAACTGGAAAACTAATTCACGTGGTCCATAGTCGGCCGAAATAGGAATTTCTATCAATATTTGTACATATACATATATATTTGTACATATTGAAATTGTTGCTGGAGCTGGAAATTATAAAAAGAAATATCGAAATTATTTCAACGTATATATTACAACA
This sequence comes from Weissflogia rhopalogaster, assembly GCA_019419845.2. NCBI lineage: Eukaryota > Metazoa > Arthropoda > Insecta > Coleoptera > Staphylinidae > Weissflogia > Weissflogia rhopalogaster. The sequence goes on from WSZQ02075654.1 coordinate 13,006, forward strand.
ATTTCAAAATTTTTCTTTCAAATCCAAGGCGGACAATTCGTAGACGCTCCTTGTCAATATATTTTGAAAACACATTTTGTCTATAAATATTGTTACATAATAATATTTAATCCGACACATGGCGTAAGTCGAAATAATCGTCGTCTAAATATATTTGATTACTTCGGAAACATTTACTTTTGTACATTTCAAAATGTTGGAAGAAAAATCATTTTTAGAAACGTTTCGCTGACATTTCTGCAAATCGCAGCACATTTAAGCTATTTGAGCAACGTCCTACATATTACAAGGGGCGTTCACGAATTGTCCGATTACGATTTGAATGAAGTTGTGTGTACCGCTAGTTCATATTCTGAAATTGTTTCTGTTAGTGTGATTTTTTTCGGAAAAATACCTAAGGTCCCAAAAAAAAAATCAAATTAAACAACAACAAAAAATCCAAATTAATCTAAGCGTTGTTGGTTCAACTTTTCCCATTGATTTTGTGTAGATCTACTAACAAATGTCGTGTGCTCAGTACCTTGTCGGTAAATTTTATAAGATTGTTCAATGTCTTAAATTTTCTTACAATTAATTCACAGCTAGATCGCAAAATATGGCTGACATTCCTATTCGAGTTGAAATTATTCACCGATATGCGCGGTATTCTATTAGCAAACCCGAGTTTGTGTGATCCTTGCGTTGTCGTTTGGCGGCGGCATCCTTCGTCTCGTCCCCCATCGTTGCTTTCGCATTTTCGAGTCCTCGTCGAGGTGGCGAAATTCCCAACGTGGCTGCGCAAGCGAAGGAGAAGGAAAAGCTTGTTTAATATCGAGAGCTTATACGTCCTAAATACGGAACGTATTACTCTACCGTTAGCGGCGTTGGCGGAAGATGGAAATCGTCACCGCCAACATTCGCACAAGTTGAGGGGCGGCAAGAGGCGGTTAGCAGTGAGTAGGATACGCGTAGGTAAGAGTGTTGGTGTGTCTAGTGCGAAGTACATCTTTGCATATTAAGATCGTCGAACGCGGTTTTTGCATTCCTCGTGTGGAATTAAACGAAAATATTTTAATAAAAAGGAGATAACCAGAATTATTTGCTTATTAATTGTAAAAGATTTTAGAGAAATGTAAATGTTTTTATTGAATATATTTGTCTTTAATATTTTGCCGAGAATAAATTTGAGGAGAAACTCGGTTTAAACTTTGAAAAGTAAGGAAAGTGTTTGTAGAAAATTAACAAAGAGTAGTCTTATCATGTCGCCGCACAATTGGCTAGGATATGTAAGGAGGGCGTGGTTAGTAACCACCAATTTAAGTGCACTAGTGTCATATGCATTGCGTTTGGTCGTCGACGGACGGATATTATGGCTGTAATTTACTCACAACCAACGGCAACGCATTGATGGCAATCAACAACTGTCTCTGACTGTAGTTGCTTTTGCATTTGTTGCGAAATGGAAAGAGAGGGCAAATCGATGGTAATTATCTTTGTAATGATGGCATTGCGACGTGTGCCGCCTTCCACGCGCGATTCGCCATTGTTTAACGATGCTTCTTATGGCAGATAGAGGCGTACATACTAAATTATTAACTCTTGAATTGTGATGATAATTCCTTAGAATTATTTGTAAATGCCTTTTGATAGCTAGCTATATTTTAAAATTTTTTCTTCTTGGATTTGATTGATTTTTTTTTGTCATAGATTTATAAAATCGTTTTAAGTTTGGTTAATTTATCGCCAAATAAAACATATTTCTCGACATGATTGAAATGTGAACTTTCATGTCGAGAAATGTGTTTCGCAAGCGAATTAAAGAGCAATCAATCAAAGTTAATCATGATGAGAGTGAATTTTAGTGATTTTGTAAAATTATGTTGCAATGTTATTGCGACATAATTTTATTATAACATTATTATTTTATGTAATTTTTGGCACGTTTTTGGCAAGTTTTTTTAGCATTACCTAATCGTTATATAGAGATAATAGAATTATGTTTGATCGAATGATCGTTTTTTAAATTGCTTACTTGAAAAGGCTAATGTAGTTCGGTCTATAAATTCCGGTCCTTAAATAATATGTTAATCGTTCCTTCGGGTTGAAAGTTGACATTTTTGGTTCTTAGGTGAGTGAATATTTTCGTAAATTTCGACGTAAAACCAACAAAACATACACAGGAAAAGCCGTATTTACCAAGACGTTTAATGCATCGGTAATAGTCATAAACAAGGATCGTTTGCGTAGCGTCTTAATACGTTTTTAATCGCATGCAAGTAGATTTTAACGAAGTTTACCGAAAACGGAGCGTTATTAAGGGCAGCTTGCAGGCTTAAAGGCATTAGTTTTCTTTCCTTTTTTTTCTTTTTTTTTCTTTTCTTTGAGCATCTTTGAGCAAAGTAACTAATAACAATAAGTATAATTGATTAGTGTACTCATAATTGCAGGACGCAATGGTTTAATGCAAAATGCAGTTTTTCGTTTTTTTTTTGTAACAATTTGTTTTTATGCGCCGAGTTGTGCTACCCTCTAAAATGAAATATGGATATTTTTATAAATTGATATTATCTATTTTTGTTACGCATATATTGGTATTAATTCATCTGAATTAGATAATATAGTAATTATGATATAAATATAAAACAAGATGTGATCGTTAGTAATATCCTACGAATGATCCACACGTAGGAGCTTTCCAAACAGGTTACTAGATCACACGTCTCCTAGGATATCTTTCCCCCTCTAAAATCTCTTTTAAATCTCGATATCGATATTTATCCGAATTGAAATATTCGTAAAATATCGCGATAATATATCGATATCGACCAAAAGACCTGCATAGCGACTAACGAAAGAAGGAGGATCAAGCTTTTGAATGGGGTTCAGCCTTTTATGGTTGCTTTTAATTCGGAAACAAGTTAGGAAACTATCGAAATTCCGAATATTTATCGAAACCAGAATATCGGAAAAATAGCGATAATACACTTTCAATATATTGATGTTTATTTACCCCGATATATTTTTGCAAACCCTAGTAATGAGTAGATACAGAAATCTAGAGTAAAGATGATTGTTTACCCATACTTTACATATTTTTAGCGTGTTTAGCTATTCACGCTTTTTCTCCCTCTGCCACCATCTCCGGGGTATTACTAACAAATATCGTATTTACTCAAAGGGCTAGCTAGCAGGGACAGCCTGAAAAGGGGGCGGTTGGTGGCGGCTATATCGCGCGCGATTTACGGTTTACTAATGAGAGGCGTTATCATCAGATCGTGGCACGTAACGCAGATTTAGTCGAATGGAGTAGTAGAGTAGAGTCGGTGCGGGACAACAAACTCTGGCCGGGCCGATGGTGGCTGTTGCGTTGGGGGAGGACGGCAGGTAGACTCTGCACCGGTTGGTGGTCGCGCACACGGCACACATACAGCGATATCGGTTTTAATTCCACATCAAACATTCCCTTTTCGCGTTCTCTCTATCGCCCGCCAGCGTTTACGAGAGCGTTAATCCACTTCCCGTGTTTGCCGGCGCGCTTGCTGATGCCGCCACACCCCGCCCTTCCCTAGATTCATCCCTAATTACAACATATTCGCGTTATTAATCCGCGTGCACACAATGCGTCGCCGATTTAGAGCAATTTCGACACGATCCGCACGGCTGTGTGGTATTTGCTGAAATTTTAGTTTACAAGTTTACATTTGTTATATACTTTCAAAAACTTTCTACGAAAAAAATTCTACGAATAGTTGGAGCGAGCGACGGCGCAAGGCACTGGCAACAGTTGGGTGGTCGGAGATGTGGTTAGAGAGGATGCTAAATGAAGGTATGCCAGTGGAAGAAATGTATAAGAGCATAAAATGGAAGGTAGAGGAGCAGGAGAGGCAGGGAAAGATTAGGGACTGCATGGATGCCAGAGGAATATAGAAGGTGTGCGATGTGCAATAGGGGGTGGAACACATGGGACCCTTTGGTGAGCGAATGCAAACGAATAGAGGTGTTGGGAAAAAGTGAAGGAAAGGACCCAAGGGCACTGGCGGAACGGTTGTGTGAGACTGGAAAAGGGATAGATTGGATACGGGGGGTGTTAGGGGAGAAGAAAAGAAGAAGGCGTGCAGTGTAGAGCAGGCGGGAGCATATTACAATTGTTGTTTTTCATTGTTTTTATTTTGTATTTTATTTTAAGTTAAGATTTTATGTGAATGTTTAAGAAGGAGAAGGAGGCGCTAACGTGACAAGCTCAGCTTGGACGAAGGGACGAACTGTCCCATGCCGGCTGGTTGTGAAAGTGAGAGCAACGGACAGTCTCTCTCATTTAATACCGCGGTCAGTTTCTGGAAACATTCAGTCCCCTTTATTGCACACTTCAAACTCCGACGTGTGATTATGAGATTTATGACTTAAGTTACTTTCGGGGATATTACCTGCTCCCACAATGATAACCACCCTCTCCCTCTTTTACTCATTCGTTTGCCAAAGCAAAAAATTACCTGTAACCTTCTATTAAATGAAATAGTTGAAAAAGGAACAATGTTCAAAAAGCGAAAGAATTAATCTCGTCGTAATGGAGCGATTTGTTGCATGCACATTTCCATACCGTACGCCTACGAGAGGCGACCACCACCACCATCGGCGGCACGCCGTGAGCTCGGATAATTATCCGCAAAGTTTCGCATTAGATTGGCGATTACCGGCGCGGCGCTGCGGCAGGCGAGCTAATTTAAAGATGTATTTCATTCGTACAAGCTCTCACGCCCTTTCACTACTCCCAGTCAAACTTGCTCAACTGCAACCACATCAACCCAAGCACTTTGCCGTTCTTGCAAACGTAATTGTTGCGTTCTCTAAAGTCGCTAAACTTTAACGTAATTTTGCACTGCAGGTTTTTTGCGATTCATAATTTCAGGCCATTAAGAAGCGCAAAAAACTTACAGTTTTAATTAATTATTTAAAAAGTGCACGTACTTTTTAAAGTACTTGTGATTATTTGTTTAATATGGTATTCAGTCTAATATTCTCTAGGATTCCAAGGGTTAGTAGTTTACAGCTGAAATTGCTAATTCTATGCGTTGTTAAAGCAGACTAAACTTTAAAGGGTTTTATTAAGCTCATATTACGTCTATTTCCATGTAGATACACGAGTTTGAGTACATTGAGTAGGGTTACCAAATATTCAATTTTCTATTTTTGTATAAGATATTTGTTTAAAATCATATTTAATGTCTAAAAAAATAATAATTGCCCAAAAATTGGTATTACACTAGGTTACCAACTTGTACTAAAAGGCTTACTAACTTGACAGTGGAGTTACTCTAAAATTATTCATTTAATTATTCAATTAAAAGTTTAGATAACTAATTATATAAACTTAAAGAAATCTATTTTTAAAAGAAAAGCTAAAAAAGTTGGTAACCTTTGATAAAAAATATTACCGAAAATTGTGTTTGGTTGCAAAGCAATACATATGAGACTTTAGGATGAATTACTACATTTTAAAGCAATGAAATTTTTATTTTAATGAGGTTTAAATTTTTGTAGGGTTACCAACTTTGAAAGAATTATCAGAAATTTAATTTATGATATGTTAATTTGTCATCAAACTTTACATGCATTGAAACTTAAAATTTTATAGTTGGTAACCCTAGAGTGGAAGTAGATAGTTAGAAGATGGGGTTAGATCCGCCCGGATGGAATTGAACAGGAGAGAGAATACTCTAGCAAACATTATCTTTCGGAATAAAACGGGATGTGTGGCGCACGGGAATATTATAATCTCTTCCCGCATGGCTTCCAACTCCTGCTGTCATCCTCTACGCGTTTGCATCCTCCCCATCCTTCTGCCTCTTCTCTGTGACAGAGGGGAAGTCTTTCTGTCTCCTTGCTCGATTCGCACACGCTCCGTGTTTCCCCAAACGGCGTCCGGGTACAATAAACATGCATTAACAACCGCCGCTATTATAATACCATCGTTTTTGCAAGTTGTATGTGTTAATAATCCTCCCCCGCTGGCTGGCTGGGACGATGCTAGTTTTAGTTGTCGCTGAGCGCTAGTCGGGTTAAAGGGGTGGCTTATCAAAACTGCATTCATACAACTCGTAACTGGGAAAGCGCTGCACTAGGAAAGTTTCATTCGCCTCGTTTGCCATTGCATGTAAAAGCCCGTTTGGCGCGACCTGACAATGTCGGCAATGGACGTACCCGTCGCCCATCGTAAACGTTATTGACGCAGTCGTTTAATTTAATTTCGCCGTTTTTGTGCGGGTTTTAAAACATCAATAAACGGGTAGAGCATGCCATTTTTGGTAAATTAGTCCCGACTAACGAGCATTACCGCGCGCCGCCGCGTCTGTCCGTGGTTGGTTTTCGGGGCGGCTGGTTTGAGGATGGCAGTGGAAGTAGCAGGATGGCTGCTCGGTGGGGCGGGAAGCAGTTAAACTTTTTACGGCCGTCCGTAAATCGTGGTAATCTCAATCAAATTGATGTTTCGTCTTCGATGCCCTTTGGTCGGGGCGGGCGGCTTATCATTGTCGCCGTATCGCAATTAAAAGTTTACTGCTTGCTGTTTTTAGACGTGTGGCGGTGCAACCCTTTATACCTCGGTGTTTTTTTGTGGTTTGTTTTTGGGAGAATTTACTGTTATTGTCGTTAAAAAGAAGGGATATATAAAAAATTGCATATTTTCCAGAAAGTGGCAGATGGTTGGATCATTGACAAATTATTGATTGTTTTTTGGGGTTAATTGAGATTTTATATGTCTTGGAACTTTCTTTTCATTTCTGGTAGTTTTTGATGAAATAAGAAAAAAAGCCCACCTGGGCAGGTAGAGCGTTGTACTATAACGCAGGCAGACATATGCACAATAGTTCAGAGCAGTGCCATCAGTAGCGAGACCGGATCGGGCCGGGTGAAAGTTACTAATCCCTTAC